>LGRX02003576.1:20421-76794 GCA_001247695.2 Cymbomonas tetramitiformis
TCCACTTTGATCTCCACTGCGCCTCTGCTCCTCCACTTTGATCTCCACTGCGCCCCTGCCCCTCCCCTTTGATATCTCTCTCTCGCCCATTGTGAATCATGAAGCGTCTCCACTCCGCCTCGTTTATGGATTTCGAGGTTGTCCCGCTTTCGACGTGCAGCCACATTGATTGTGGAGCTTCACCGACTGGCGGCTGCTGCAAGACCCCGGCCGCAAAGGCTCGCACAGCCGCCTGCGCATCACCATCCTGTGGAGGCCACCAGATGGAGCATCATGCCGCTCCCTCCCGCCACACGCCGGAGGGTCACGGGGATGGGCGGTTGGTGGCAGGTGTTGTTCATGGTGAAGCTCGGGTACGGGCTGTCCATTGCGTGCACAGTGCCCATCGTGATGCTGCCGCTGTCACAGGCGCTGGTGCCGATCCTATGTGGGAACCCCGTCTCCTACAAGCCTCCGCCCGCTGTGCCTGGCCGGGAGATTGAGCCCGTGACCCCCACGAGCGCACTGTCCCCGGTCCAGAGCTCCATGCTTACCGTCAGCATCGCCGCCATCACCCTCTTCATCGCCCTCAGCGTGCCCAACGTGGAGTTTGTCTTCGGGCTGACGGGTGAGTGAGGGATTGGACAAGAGCATTTCTGCAGTGGTAGTCCGCGCTTTGCTTTTTGTCCGGACCGCCAAGAGTCCGCATCAGCCAAATACCGCCGTGAGGAGTCACGTGAGGGAGAGAGAGGGAGGACTGGGGCTGGGCATAGGGGCGACCGCGTGCGTGGCGCTTGGCTTCATCATTCCAAGCAGCATCTTCCTCAAGCTCACGTGGCAACCGTCCAGTGCGCTCTCTTGCCACCTGCCACCAACCCACATGATGTGGCATCCGTCCAGTGCTCTTACTTGCCACCTGCCACCAACCCATCTGACGTGGCAGCGCGCCCGATGCGCGTTTTCCCCACGTGGTACCATCGCAGCTGATGCGGCAGCCCGCCCAGTACGCTGTTTTGCCACCTGGCGCAAACCCATATGACGTGGCAGTTATTAAGTGCGCTCTGTCACCACCCGGCACCAACCCGACTTGCGTGGCAGCCTGTCCAGTGCACGTTGTTGCCATCTTCCACCAGCCCATCTGGCGTGGCAGCCTGTCCAGTACTCTCAGTCGCCACCTGGAACCGACCCAAATGACGTGGCAGCCCGCCCAATGCTCCATTTTCCCCATCTGGCACCATCCCATCTGACGTGGCAGGCCGTCACCCTTGCTCACTATGCATTTGAAGGGTGCTGCTAAGTATGGTAGATAGTGTCGGTCAGCGGTAAGCTTGAACTATCGGCGCTCAACCCAAAGCTTGGAGCTGAGGAACGCCTCTCCACCCGGAATAATGCGGAATCTTTACCCTGAGCTCGCAGATGGGTGATCTAGATCACAAGATCACAAGTACTGAACGTTAGCTCCCGTGACGGGGCTGGGAGGAGGGGCTTTACCACAGAGCTGAAGAAGTTGCACCTGTCGAGGTCTGAAAAGAAGCTGGAGCTGGAGGCGTGGGATGAAGGCTGCCCCGCTGCGGAGGAGCTGCACTGCCTGCGGCACCTTCGGTTTCAGCAACTGGGCGCTGTGCTCATCATCATCCTCGGCCTTCTGTGTGGCGCGGGTGGGCTCACGGCCACCTTAGGCGCCCTGCAAGAAGAGGCCGAGGTGGTGACGCTGGCGCAGGAGTTGAGGCAGATTGACCAGCGCAACGAGGTCCTGCAGACTAAGGTGGCCTCGCCCTCCCTTTGCCCCCCGGTGATGGGTGATGCCGCGCCCTTTGCTCGTCTGATCTCCGAAGAGCATCACGGCGGCCGCTTGTACGAAGGAGCGCCCAACAGATGGCAGCGAGGCGATATCGAGGGGCTTGCTAAAGTTGGTGCAGCGCACAAGGCATAGCCACACACATGCGGATTACCCATACGGTCCAGCAGACTTCTTGACGGTGGCTGTTATGTGTTTGCTGGAATGAGCACGGCTTTGACTACAATGGAGGATGTGACGTCCATGGCAACGAGCCCAAACGCGCCCTGCTCTTTCGGGAGCCACAGCTGCAGCCCCAGTTCGTCAGCCTTAGTGCCCACATCTGGCGCACCGTTCCTCACACCCTACACCCTTCACGTTACACCTTTTACTCTTCCGTGTAGCACTTGCAGAAACATATGTGTGTGGAGTGGTGGGGGAAGGGGAGTCTCGCAGATGGGCGCGGCACAGTTGGCAGCCACCGCACTGGAAACGTCATTGGAGACAACCAAGTCCCTAGGTGCGCACCCCCTGGTGACACCCCTGGATCAGAATCAAGTTGGTAACGCCGTTTGGAGAGAACTGCCAGCCGCCGGGTCCTATTCCCCAGGATCTCCCTTTTGCACGAATCCTCATTTGCCAACGGCTCTCGCTGCATACTTAACATAAATACTTTTGGGATAAGTTTACATCGGGGGCCGACATCTCATTTTAATCCACATCGGGGGCCGACACTTCATTTAAATCCACATCGGGGGCAGACACTCATTTTTAATCCACATCGGGGCACACACTTCATTTAATCCACATCGGGGTAGACATGTCATTGAATCTACATTGGGGATGACATCTCATTTTAATCTACATCGGGGCTGACATCTCATTTTTAATCCCGTCCGGGGTAGACATCTCATTTTAATCCACATCGGGGGTATGCATATCATTCAACGCAAGGTAAACGCAAGTTACATATCTACCGGTTGGATTTGCGTAATTATGTTTCGTTTACATTATATCGTTGCGTGTGTCTTCTGTCTACGCATGCTATGAAATGTCAACCCCCGATGTGGATTAGAATGAGATGTCTACACCCGATGTGAACGTTTAGGCTTGTCAGCCCCCGATGTGGATTAAAATCAAATGTCGGCCCCGATGGATAGCAAATGCCTCCCCGATGTGGATTAAAATCAATGTCGGCACCCACCCGATGTGGATTAAATGAGATGTCGGCCCAATGTGAATAAAATGAAATATCGGCCCCTGATGTAAACTTATCCCAATACTTTTTGTCCATTGCTTAAGCCCTTGGTAAAATCAAGGGGGGAGCAACGCATGCACGCATAAAAGGTCAACAAATATGTATACATGGGTATAAGTCATATAAACATTTTCGTCAGGTCATCACGAGGAAGGTGACTCGGAAGCCGTGGGTGAGGAGCATACAGATTCCCTCCAGAACGATATCGTAGAGTTGAATCGCGGTGATGCCATTTGTCAGGAAATACGCGGAAACATAGGTAAATTCCTCACCCCGGGATGTCCACGTAAACTGCGACATACGCGTGGCAGTGTGTCCGGCGCCCACCTCATCACCCTCCGTGCCCTCGAGGACATCTGCTAGGCCCTATCTCTCTGCTGCCGCATCCGCGTCTGTTCATCCAACTAACTCGCCCGTGGAGCATTTGAAAACTAGGCCCTAGTCAATCTTCATTTCATCGAAAGACAACCCTGCATAGATAGGATCCGCATCTTTGACGCCTCCTTCATTTTGGCGGTACATGTGGGCAACGGCTTTCCGCTTGACTAGGGCCTAGTTTTCAAATGCTCCACGGGCGAGTTAGTTGGATGGACAGACACGGATGCGGCAGCAGAGAGATAGGGCCTAGCAGATGTCCTCGAGGGCACCGAGGGTGACGAGGTGGGCGCCGGACACACTGCCACGCGTATGTCGCAGTTTACGTGGACATCCCGGGGTGAGGAATTTACCTATGTTTCCGCGTATTTCCTGACAAATGGCATCACCGCGATTCAACTCTACGATATCGTTCTGGAGGGAATCTGTATCCTCCTTACCCACGGCTTCCGAGTGATGACCTGGTGTATACGAATATATGACGCATACATATATCAAGGTCTTGGTAACGCTAGGGGCCTATGACACAAAAGTTCAAAAAACCTTTTTTTTGTATTTTCCGATAATAATACGTATAAGGCATATTCACGTTGAATGGTTTCGTGTTCGGGTAATTAAATCATCTGTTTTGAGCTCTTTGTAAGTACGGAGTTACATAAAGCGTTACTCGATAGTCTTATCGATGATAATTATGAGTTACGCGAATCGATAAAAAACAAAAACAAGAAGGACATTGTATCCAACCTTGAACCTATGCCTAGTCGATGCCGAAAGTTGGACTCTCCCATTTTGAATTTGTCAGACGTATGATGACGTGTCAGACTTTCGCGGTCGCTCCCCCACTTCAGACGTCGAAGTCTTCAGTCGAGTGTGTCACAGTAGGAACTACTACTACTCAACTGTCGCGTTTTTGTCGTGTCGCTTTTTGCAAAAGTTGCTTTCGGCAATTTCCGGGTTCAATCGTGATTTATTAAATATGCAATTTTAGGTCAACGGATATGGCACGTGAATGAAAGCGCGTTTGCTCAAGCAAGACGCATACCCCCTTCCTTTGAAAACGAAAATACAGTAGGTAGAAAAAGTTTCCAACGTTCGTAACCAATATTTTCATATTCAGCACGCGCATACCTTTTCTTTTAGCTATCATTTGACCCCATCCGCATCCGCATCAGCTTCGTTTGCAGTCGCGACTGCAAGCTAAGTTGATGCGGTTTAAGATGGGGTTGACCCACGGGAAGAAAAGCTTTGCAGCCGAGGGGTTTACGTGCGTCTTAGCGCACGAAACTTCACAATAATATTTCGAACAGTAATATTAGTGTATCCTCTTAAGCGCAAGAACTGTCGTCAAGTATTCACGAAAAGATCGCATCATAAAAAAGAGCTTTTTGGGTTTGGGTTTTCATGTACCCAAACCCAAACATGCCAAAGAGTGAAGGTCTTCCCGTGCTTTCTAGCACACGAAACCTTGCACTAATACTCATAACATATATGTATTTAGCTTCCATGGAGCTCAAGGTCAGGGATAACTTGTGCGCGAAACGGTCAATTTATTTCTTTGGCAGATTCATTGGGTTTGGGTCTGAGTGTACCCAAACTCAATACATGCCAAACTGAAACATACTTCCCGTGCATTCTACCGCACGAAACTTTCCAAAAATACTGCCAGGATATATATCTGTTAGTCGCCGGAAGATCAAGGTCTGAGATAAGTTGTGCGCGAAACGGTCAATTTATTTCTTTGGCAGATTCATTGGGTTTGGGTTCGAGTGTACCCAAACCCAATACATGCCAAACTGGAAAATACTTGCCGTGCGTTCTAGCGCACGAAACTTTCCACAATTACTGCCAGGATATATATTTTGTGTTCACCCGAAGCTCAAGGTCTGAGATAAGTTGTGCGCGAAACGATCAAATTATTTCTTTGACACAAATCTGTAAGTGAGAAATACCCATAAATCTGTCTCAAAGAAATAAATTGACCGTTTCGCGCACAAGTTATCCCTGACCTTGAGCTTCAAGAAATTCAAAGATATATATGTTGTGAGTATTAGTGCAAGGTTTCGTGTGCTAGAAAGCACGGGAAGACCTTCACTCTTTGGCATGTTTGGGTTTGGGTACATGAAAACCCAAACCCAAAAAGCTCTTTTTAATGATGCGATCTTTTCGTGAATACTTGACGACAGTCCTTGCGCTTAAGAGGATACACTAATATTACTGTTCGAAATATTAGTGCGAAGTTTCGTGCGTTAGGACGCACAAAAACCCCTCGGCTGCAAAGCTTTTCTTCCCGTGGGCCAACCCCATCTTAAACCGCATCAACTTAGTTTGTAGTCGCGACTGCAAACAAAGTTGATGAGGTTGCGGATGGGGTCAAATGATAGCTAAAAGAAAAGGTATGCGCGTGCTGAATATGAAAATATTGGTTACGAACGTTGGAAACTTTTTCTACCTACTGTATTTTCGTTTTCAGAGGAAGGGGGTATGCGTCTTGCTTGAGCAAAAGTGCTTTCATTCACGTGCCATATCCGTTAGACCTAGACGTTCGCAACTTGAACTTCGACAAGCCGTGCTCGTTGCACTCGACTGTGACGAGCAGTGGTAACCGATTAACTTTATTAAGTCTATCAAGGTAAATCCGAAATTACCGATTGCGGTCCTCGACGAATCCAACCCTGATCGCCAGTTTTATCGAGCCCTACGCCAACCCTGCTAAGAATTATTAGGTGAATCGTTTGTATCTCGCGTTCTAGAAAGCTGAACTTTTGTGTCATGGGCCCTAGCGTTACCAAGACCTTGATATATGAAGGAATGACCACCTGGGTAGGGGGAGGTGGGGAAGCAACGGGAACAAAAGCGAAATCGCCATTTGTCGGTTTGTGGCCATTTGTAGTACTGTGCAGAGTCACGGAGCTCCATATCTCATATGTACTGCTCGACTGCGACAAGAGTCACGGAGCTCCATATCTCATATGTACTGCTCGACTGCGACAAGAGTCACGGAGCTCCATATCTCATATGTACTGCTCGACTGCGACAAGAGTCACGGAGCTCCATATCTCATATGTACTGCTCGACTGCGACAAGAGTCACAGAACTCCATATCTCATGTTATGTGTACTGCCTGATTGCGACAAGAGTCACGGAGCTCCATATCTCATATATACTGCTCGGGACCGTTTACAAGAGTCACGGAGTCAGCATATCTCATAAGTGTATTGCTCGACTGCGACAAGAGTCACGGAGTCTATTATCTCATATGTACTGTCGACTGCGACAAGAGTTTGCGGAGCTCCATATCTCATATGCAAATGCCTGACCAAGCACAAGAGTCAATGGAGCTCCATATCTCATATGTACTGCCTGATCATGACAGAGCTCAAATGGAGCCCATCTCTATGTACTGCCGACTGCGACAAGAGTCACGGAGCTCCATATCTCACATGTACTGCTCGACTGCGTCAAGAGTCATGGAGCTCCATATCTCATATGTACTGCTCGACTGCGACAAGAGTCACGGAGCTCCATATCTCATATGTACTGCTCGACTGCGACAAGAGTCGCGGATTCTGGTTTCTGAAAGCACTAAAATTTCCGTTGCACTCCAATTTAAAAGACATGGTTTCTGTAAATCACAATCTACTTTGTGTGTGGGTTACGACCCCTTGGCAACGGTTCTGTGGTGCTGGTCTCGCAGCTATAGAGTGAAGATCCTGCGACGTGGGGACCACATGTGTGCCTTTGTCCGGGCGCCTGCCACCACCCCCACCCCCCTCAACAAGTTCGAGCGGACTGTGGCGTGAAATGTCGGCAGGTGCCCGAGGTGCAATGTGCAATGTCGGTTGGTGCCTGAGATGCAGCAGGGGATAATATATGGTAGGCATGGAGGAATGTTGGCACAGGGATGGCACATGAGACGCTGCTGGAGACTCTGAACAACGTGGCCCAGGCACATGAGACTTTCAGCTCCGCCAGCGCCGACCGTGATAGGGACAGCGGGGAGCAAGACAAGGAGCGGGAGAAGGAGCGGCGGCGGGGGGTGACAAGGGTGGGGGCGCGTGGAAGAAGGAGAAGCCGGGGCGATAAGACCAGTGCCCAGAAGTACTCCACGGTGACCCAGACTGCACAGGTAACCCCAAAGCCTCAGTCCCAGCTACTACTTGCAAAAGCGGCGTTCCCTTCTGCCCCAAGCTCCAAAGACTGTTGCGGTGAGTGATGAGCGGCGAAGGAGGGCTTTTCTGCGGGGCGCAGTCAGCAAAAACTCTGGCCGCCGCCAAGGAGGAGGTCAACACAACGTTGGCAAGCTTGTTGCAGGTGCGCTCTCTCTCGCGCTGGCTCGCTCTCTGCAGGAACAGCATGCGGACTGTACCGCATGTGCCGTGAAGGCCGGCGGCAAATGACCGTGCTCGCGAGGGGCGCGCTCCCGACGAAGGAGATGCGATGCGTGCGCTGCCGGGGCTGCTTCGACATCGCTGACCAGGAGGAGGCGGCGCACTGCAAGGCCCTGAAGCTGAACGGCTGCAGGCCGACCTAGTGAATAAGGAAGGTCGATGTCGTGCCAGGTGGCGAACGTGCTCGAGACTTCTGTCATCCCAGTTGACATGCCACGCAAGGAGGGCAACATGTCTTCGCTGCAAGATCAGGCGAGCCTCCGCACGTCCCAGCCCCCTTTATTTTCCGGCACGTCCCAACCCCCGTTATTTTCCGGCAGTCTTGAGAAGGAGTTAGGGCCGAAGCTCCGCGTGAGGGCATTCGCCGTTCCTGGGCGATGCGGGCCAAGCACGATTCGTACGATGACTGGAGCAACACGCAAAGGTGCTTCCCTCGGATTGATCAACGGCTTTGTACAATGACTGAAGCATCGACACGAAAAGTTGCTCCACTCCGATTGATGTATTGATCTAGAGCCCACGCTTGTACGATGGTCTAGATCAGTACATCAACCGGAGTGGAGCAACTTTTTGTGTCGATGCTTCAGTCATTGTTCAAAGCTGTTTATCAATTAGAGGGGAGCACCTTTGCATGTTGCTCCAGTCATCGTACAGTGCATGGCCTTGTCTCGAGCGCCGTTCTACGCTCTCCGCACGGTGCGGCGTGCGTGAAGCCCTCGCCTCTGCTGCTTCCACGGGCCATCGGGCGCCGGCTGCCGTGCAGGCGCCTCTCTGCGGCGAGGGGGGGCACGGCCCACAACGCCCACGTGGGCAGATGGCCTGCGCGAGTCGCAGAGGTATGCGCCGCATGTCGTGGCAAGCTTTGGGATGTATATGGGGACCGGGGGAGGGCGACTGCCAGGTGAATGAGACTATCAAAGAGCTGAAGAACACGTACATGAAGATAGACAAGGTGCGCACCCGGCCGGGAGCCTGGGAGCATCGCAACGGGTTTGGTCACGGCCTAAGGGTTTCAGAGTGGCGGGTCCGTAGGGTTGTGAGGTTATATGTGTTGTCTGCCGCGTGATGCCTAGGGAATGCGGAGCTGCCCTATGTAGGTACTGGTGGAGGCTGCCTTCCTCTTCTTTCACCCCCAAGGCGCGATTGGCCCGCGGAAGCTCCGAATAGCTCTCACTACAAGAGAAGAAGTGCCTGACTAGCCAAGGAGGGTAGTTCCTTGACACCTGTATCCTCGCTTGGACATCTTTTTGTCTGAGAAGGCTGTTCATTATAACCAATGGAGATGGACAGAGTCTCCGGGTCGGATGGCCGGGAATGCAGAAGAACCGAACTGCTGACTCTCCGGGCCGATTTCTCCTTACACAATCTGGATCCTCGCTGATCATACTCTGAGAACGGGCTTTAATTCGCGCAATCAGTTCATTGGGCAAAAAAACTTCAATCTCGAGATCCGTGGTTAACAGCCTCACAGCAAAGGATCCCCCCTTGGGGTTTCTCAGGGTTTGCATAGAGTTTCATAACAATACAGGCCCTAATCTTGGAGTTTCGCAGGGTTTTATAGGGTTTCAGATGAATACAGGCCCTAATCTTGGGGTTTCTCAGGGTTTTATAGGGTTTCAGATGAATACAGGCCCTAGTCTTGGGGTTTCTCAGGGTTTTTGCAGTGTTTAAGTTTCTGCAAGCGTTGTTGACCCTAGGCAGTCACAATGTACACCATCTTGAACAGCAGCGAGCGCTGATTCCAACAGAGGCGGGGTCTTGCTTGGGGCCACTTTCGCACGCTGCGCCGGGCTGCCAGTAAGTCGACCAAACTGAGTCAGGTCAGGAATGTATGAGGTTTGGCTCCAAGCGGGTGGATGACTTCGGGGCGGGGAAGGCAGGCCGTAGCCGGCACAGCAAAGAAGAAGCGAAGTTCTGTGCACGGAGTGGAGAAGGGCTTCGAGGCCACCTCGGGGGCCATTGGAATCTCCGCGGAGCTCCTGAACACAACGCTCAAGGCAAGGGCCCGCCTGCCCCATCTGGCTGCTCCCGAGATGCCTCACGCCCATAGCGGCCCCCATATGCCCGCCTCCACCCAACCACAATTCCGAGCCTGACCAGCCCCCCTGGGGATGCAGATTCTGATCCTGCCAGATTCCGATCCTGCCCAAGATTCTGATCCCTCACCCCATCCAAACCTTACCGCTGATTGGATTTGAACCCTGATCTCGCAGCCCCTCCTACGCCTTCCATATTGACGCTTCTGCCTACACTATAAGGGCTCTGTATATGTCTACATGTTGGTCACTTCACCAGGCGCTCGGGCCGGGCACTTGCGTCGGTGTTGAGCCGGGGGCTTGCCTCAGTGCCAAGCTGCACGCACTGTACCCCCCAAAAACCCCCAAAAGTGCCTATGGCCGCGCCTGAGGTGTCCTGAAGTGCCGACTCTGGGGGGAACATACTTGGAATGTGGGGCTTATTTGAGGGATGGGCACGGAGGGCAAGGGGGTGTGAACAGGTGGCCTACCAAGAGGTGGTGCAGAAGGAGGTGGACATGCAGGAGACCTTGAACGATGTCAAGGAGGCCTTACAGGAGATGGCTGCAGCAGGTGGGTTCGGGGCAGGCGGATGGCGGCCAGGAGGCAGTGTCGGAGTGCGGGCCTCCAGGGCCAGGAGGCAGTGCCCGAGTGCGGGCCTCCAGGGCCAGGAGGCAGTGCCCGAGTGCGGGCCTCCAGGGCCAGGAGGCAGTGTCGGAGTGCGGGCCTCCAGGGCCAGGAGGCAGTGCCCGAGTGCGGGCCTCCAGGGCCAGGAGGCAGTGTCGGAGTGCGGGCCTCCAGGGCCAGGAGGTAGTGCCCGAGTGCGGGCCTCCAGGGCCAGGAGGCAGTGCCCGAGGCAATTTCCAGGCCAGGAGGCAGTGCCCGAGCAAGTGGCCTCCAGGGGCCAGGGAGGCAGTGTCAGGAGTGCGGGCCTCCAGGGCCAGGAGGCAGTGCTTGAGTGCGGGCCTCCAGGGCTAGAGTGCAGTGCTCGAGTGCGGGCCTCCAGGGCCAGGAGTGCAGTGTCGGGAGTGCGGGCCTCCAGGGCCAGGAGGTAGTGCCCGAGTGCTGAGGCATGGGGCGAGGGGCTTGGGGCCGGTTTGATACAGACATCAAGGAGAAGGGGGAGGGGGACAAGGAAGGGAGCGGGGAACGGGAAATGAAAGCAAGGAAACGGGAGGGGGGAGAAGGCTGAGGACATGGAGAAGGTGCGCAGCCACACAGAATCGGCTGGGACGAGGGAAGCTGGAGAGGAGACGCTGCCGGAGGCACGGGAAGGCGGGGCGCCCAGGGAAGAGCGGCCATCCGAGGCAGCCCCGTTCAGCTCAGCACAAAGCCCTCCACCGGTGAGCGCGACACGCACACCAGCTTTATGTCGATTTCGGGACCCCAAGATGCCCATAGCGGGTGGAAGGGGGGTTCTCCTTAAAGCGCCGACCCTCAGGGAGCACGCGGGTGCTGGCTGCAGGGCCTTGTCACCCTGTTCCGAGGCCTCTGCTGAGAAGAGGGGCCTGCTTGCAGCCAGATGTACCGGAGAGAGGACTGTGCCTGCTTGGCAGCTTGACGCCCTGCGCGCGTATGAGGTGCGGGTTGGGACATGGTGGCACAGGTCCCAGTGGGTACGGCTAAGGCAGAGGTGGCCACCGGGGGGGCTACCAAGAAGCCCGGAGCGGACCTGGCTGGCAATGGCACGCTGGAGCCGCTGACCATTAGGGATGGGGAAGTCAACGCAGAGCGGCAGGCTGGGGACGCGCCTGTCGGCAGCGAGAAGAGCACCAGCGCGCTGGCGGAGGCGGCTGCGGCGCTGCTGCAGCTCTCAGCGGCGCGCGAAGTGGAGGCCCTGCCATCCACGGCGGTGCCAAACATGACCGCTGCGGGCGCGGGTGGGGGCGAGGCGGAGGTGGCATCGGCAGAGAAAACTGAGGACGGCGGCGTGCGGTACACGACCGTCGGGGGGCCAGAGGAGTGGAAGGGGAACAGTACCCGCGTCGAGCCTCTGGTGAACGCCACCGCCGTGCGCCGCGCCGTGGAGGTGCTGAAAGAGAAGCTCGCCCAGCGGGCCCAGGCTGAGGTCACTGAGAAGGTAGGGCGACCCGGCAGGCATGCTAAGCGCCATGCAGACGAGAGCGCCCTTCGGTTCAGTTTGCAGAATGCGTGGCGACCCCAAGGTCGTGAACCAGGCACCAAGCTGACCGAGCACTCCTTTGGCCGCATATGCAAGATGAGGGAAGCGGAAGGCAAAAGCAGAATACAGTATGATCGGACAGGGCTGAAGTGAGATCCGTATTCGCTTCTCGAATTGGCTGTGAACGTGTCCTGTAGCATCAATCATGCAGATTCAAATTTTGCAGATGTGATCGGAGCAGATGCCGATCACATACCAACATCTGCTGAGTGCTAAGGATCCCTGACAGCACTCGAGGAAGAGGCACGGATATTTTCGTCGGGGGAAGGTCTCGGTCCCGTAGCCTTCTACCCACACGGCATACACCGGCGCAAGGACAGCTAGACCTGAGACCCCCTGTGAGTGAACCCGGCAAAAGCCAATGATAAACCGTATCGAAGGCGACGGAGGGATCGCGGCGAAGGAGAGTGAGTGTATATGGGGTGGGAGAGTGAGGGAATGCCGAAAAGGAGGGTGAGGGAGGACGGCAAAGGCATGTGGATGTGTACCACAAAGGCGATGAAGCTGGGGCGTCGGAGAGGATCGAGGGAGCACGGCCGCAGCTTGATGGTGGTGCGCGGCATGGATGCGATGCGCAGGTGGAGGGCAAACGAGAGAAGCTTGTCGAGCGTGCTGAGGAGATTGCCCGCGAGCTTTCCAGTGCCTCCACCTCCTTAGACACCCCCGATACTGCCACACAAGCTGAGCCCCCCGTACAGAGCCCCCCGACGTCTCCGACTGCCAATCTTTCCGTAATCGATGCCCCTGCTGCCACCACCGCTAACGAGACCTCCGCCAGCGCTGGGGTACGGCCGACGCGCCCTTTTGGCACAGGAGCCCGGCTCTCGAGTGTAATGACCCAAAGTTCCGAACAGGCGCGAAAGGTGGAGGAGGAGGCCACCGCATGGATGTTCCTCCACGTGGCATGCGAGACCTGTAAACTCGGGCACGTGCGCCATAATTGACCTGCACAGGGGGTTGAGTGCGGCATGCGAGACCTGTAAGCTTGGGCACGTGCGCCATAATTGACCTGCACAGGGGGTTGAGTGTGGCATGTGAGCCCTGTAAGCTTGGGCACGTGTGCCATAACTGACCTGCACAGGGGGTTGAGTGTGGCATGCGAGCCCTGTAAGCTTGGCCACGTGCGCCATAATTGACCTGCACAGGGGGTTGAGTGTGGCATGCGAGCCAAAGTGGCTCTCGCGCATGGCATGTGATATGTGTAGGCTGATGACGTGTAAGTCACGCGCATGGCATGTGATATGTGCAGGCTGATGACGCGTAAGTCACGTGCATGGCATGTGATATGTGCAGGCTGATGACGCGTAAGTCACGCGCATGGCATGTGATATGTGCAGGCTGATGACGTGTAAGTCACGCGCATGGCATGTGATATGTGCAGGCTGATGATGTGTAAGTCACGCGCATGGCATGTGATATGTGTAGGCTGATGACGTGTAAGGCACGCGCATGGCATGTGATATGTGCAGGCTGATGACGTGTAAGTCGCGCGTATGGCATGTGATATGTGCAGGCTGATGACGTGTAAGTCACGCGCATGGCATGTGATATGTGCAGGCTGATGAGGTGTAACTCACACACGTCTTTGTGTGTGACAAGTGTAACCGTGCGCCACTGGGGGGCAGGCTAGCAGGGTCCGCTTACTCCGTAACCCTGGGGCCAACTATTGTTGGGCGATGATCGGTCACATCGTATCATCTTTCCATGCTGCTTTGCATGTGGGTTGGGAATATGTATGAGCTTGTGGTATCTTGTCACGGCCCCACCCTGCTCTTGATTTACTTCTCACATCCACTGGGATGATGGTGGGCTGGCTTTTGCTGGCCGATCTCATGCCGTTCAGTGTGACGGGTGTAAGCATGAGTCCCAGTGGCTGCATCGCGCCAGAAGGCTGTTAACGATGGAAAGCCTCCGCAGCGCAATATGTTTCGTCAAGGGAAGGGGTCCACCACCCTGTATGATAATTCACGCAGTCTTATTCTGAAGCTACTGGTCGAGTTACAAAACAAAGCTCGGAGTGCAAATCATAGATTCAGCTAAAAGGGCCGAAATTCCGAGTGCGAGAGTCGTCCATGGATTGCAGTTGCAGTTGAGGATGGCTCGTTATTAATGCCTCCCACTGGCGGTGTGATTGCAGAATGCATGGCAGGGTAATGGTGCAGCAGGCGTCTCTCACCAGATTGCACCAAGAGCCTTGGCGCGCCCGGATCCAGCGGCGCAGCCACAACGGCATGAGCATCATGATCACCATCAGCGCCACCAACATGAACTCCATGCATCTCATCACACAGACAGTAGCAGGCATCCTCAATCAGACACACACACCAAAATTGCTGACCTCAGCACATAGTAATGGCGTACGCATGTAAGAGATGCGTGGGTTGGAAGCCTGGTACATTATAAGGTGGCCTAATTCTAAGCCACTCCTATTCGCCTCGATGGCATTCACACAAAAGAACTGGGTCGGCCCACCACAACCACGCCAGCGCCGTGTTTTGCAGCAAAAATGGATGTGCATGGCAGTCCCAAAATAGCAGGCCCGCTCATCTCAAGCTATAGCCAATGCATGAGAGAATAGGAGGCCGCCAATTTCCCAATGAAGAGATATGATATTGACATAAGAGGTGCTCAGATCTTGAATTCTTGAATAACCAGGTAACAGCATCCAGGATACAAACTGCTGCTATTTAAATGGGGAAAAGCGCAAGAAAAAAGACGGTATACTGCATTGAAATAGGCGTATGTTGGCGTACTAAGCTTATGAATTATAGGGCATAGCAGATGGTGTGTGCATGCTTCTCTTTGCTGGCATCATCCATGCCAGCAATGCTGTGTTGCACATTAAGTGAGCCGTGTGGGGCCATGCCACCAGAAAACCCTTACTCCATGATCAGGGTGCTGGCACGTGATGTTCCGGTAGTGACGCATGCCTATGGGCCATCCGTGTCATGAACTTAAAACGCAAGCAAGGACATAGACACGTCGGACCAGCAATTGCAAACAAACCAAACACAGTCTAAACAGTTACGTCACCTGCGGGCGTATAGGCTGCCGCTGCAGTATATGGCATCAGAAATGATTTCGAAAAGCCTTCCAAATTTATCTAAATGAAAGGAGGGGAAAACATTACTCTTGTACCACGCAGAGCTTATGGACGGAAATAGGCATTTAGGGTTTGTAACATTATGGGGTCCATAAGTACACATCCCTCTGAGCCTTTTCGATCAACTGTAACGTCGACCCTCGCGTGCCGCAGGCTGCGCAGCGGCCGCGCTCGAAGAAACTCTGGGGACAAGAGTATGGAAACAGTACCAGTTATATTATTCACGCAGGTAGCCGTATACCTAATCGAAGTCGTGTGCCACTCCTGTGTACTACATGATCACCTGTTGCAAATGCCATACCGTGTCTAAATTATCGATTTTGAATCTAAAGAACTTGTAGGCCAAAAAGCGTGAAGTAACTGGAAACGAACTTTAGAATTGAATTATTCTCCACCCACAGGCATCGTCAATCAAATAAAGATGATTAATTCAATATTACGCCATACACGGTACTGCGACAACTTCAACGAAACAACAAAGTGATCGAAATTAATAATTCGGATCTCGCCCCGCGCTTGAAATAAAACAAACTTGAAGAAGAACAAAAAATCTTGCAACTAATCACTCGCACACTCGACGGCGGAACTGGGTGACTCTGAATGTGACTCTGGACGCGATGGGGAGCTCGGTATATTGTGCAAATTAGCTCGGATTGCATGACAATGTGGCAAAACCACGCGCCGGGACATGGCCAAGAAGCGCAGGTCACTAGAGAAGTAACATGCTTTCTACTCGTCAACTTCGGTGTCCTCTCGCGCCCTTGACACCCTCATGATGCGGCCATTGCGCAGTATGGGAATACCGCAAGCTCAGTGTTCACTTAGAATGGTATGAGAATCGTACGGAACCGTATCAGATGCATGCATGCACGTGGGTAAAAACTCAAGGGGAAACAACGAAATATTCAGATACACATGTCTCGCAATAGTGTGAACAAATAAACAAAGTTTAGTAATCTAATAATTCCCGAACTGACCTCGCTTGAAAATAGAGTCGAAATCAAATCAAATAAAATAAACACACAATTTTGACTGGTGTGGGCTGGATTCTAAAGGGAGCCTTTCCATTTCCACACCCCACCGCTATTAAGAATGTATGTTCTGTTTTGCACCTACGAATAGAACAGGAAACCCGGTCTACATTTCGGTCGGCCGTCCCCTTACTGGAGTCCTACGGCAGGGACTAAAAAGTATTCCTGTACTGCAGATGCTAGTGGTACAGTCTCACACCCGACTTCAGTTACAGAAGGGAGTTGCCCCACCCGGTTAAGCAGTCTAAGTATCTGTTTGTGCCAGGAGGTATTTGAATTACCTGCCTGTCATGCGTCATCTGATCGAATACTGTAATTAGGCGGGAAATTAGCAGTAGACTGAGATCAGAGTGACAGATGCCAAATGAGACAAGATCAGAAGACTTCAATAGGTAGATCAGTATTTAAGAGCCGATCAGGGTTGGCGGCACAGATTCCGTTTCCAGTACACTTGATTTAATATCTCCGAATATCTCCGAATCCTCGTGCAAGCCCGAAGTTGGTAGCACAGTGCATGCCCGAAGTTGGTAGCACAATCTATCTTACCGTTACAATTGTATACATTATACTTATTGATAATCTACCATGTGCCGGAGCCAAGGATATGGCCTGAGCAATTTAAATAGAACATGGTGCACCCACTATACAGCGGGCCCCGGAAAACATCGGGACGCATACATCCTGCGTGAAGGGAGTTCGGGTCATCTCATGCGTACGAAGCATGCTTACATACAGTTTGTGTATGTGGGGTATCCTTACAATGCGTATCATACATCATACTATTACCGACTTAAATATATGTGCGGATCATCGCATATTACGGTATGTACCTTCGTCTGATGGTATTTTATGTCACTGATAAGCTAGGCCAACGAAGACTCTCTCTTCGCTCGTTATCGTATCCGCCCGGTGAGACGTATGCTCTAGCAACTGCGCGTGTAAGCCGCGATAATACCTCGTATAATATTATTAATCTCAACTTTCCTATTGCAAGCGATACAAGTCTGTGAAGCGTACGGAGGTGGCGGTTGATGTGCTGTGCCGTGATCGTTCTCAAGAGAAATGTCAGTATGGGATATGGTATCCCTACTTTCAACCCGTCGGCACCCGCCAGCATCGCAAAGCGATTGTAGGGCTGTGGTGACCGTTACGTGACTGCCATGTTGTTTTGTTCACGTAACCGGCGGTCATGTCGTTTGGGTCGCGCACGCGCGCGCCGTGCGCCGCGTGTCGCGCGATTCTACACCATCGTGGCATCGATCGCGTGATAGTATATACATTCGATACCGCGACGTACCACAAATGAAGCTGCCCATCCGCGCCCATAGTATAATTGAATATACAATTCATACTTGACTTCACGGTATAACTGAACGATGTGCTCGCAGCATAATGCATGTGGCATTCATCAAGATCAGTATGTATGGTCAAACCAAGCGTGTATCGTGCTGCATGTTGAGATTCAATTGCGATTCATATCGCGTATGCGATGGCTATGCATAATGTATATAGCAAAGACCCCGCTTCTAGTACGCTCAGATTTTATCAATGTAACAGCAATTTACTCGCGTCGCGCACGATATGCAGCGCGACGTGCAATGATGAAGCGCGCAGCGCGTGCCCGGCGTTTGTCCCGGGTATGTTGTGTGCGTTGAGACGCTGTGGCGTCATTTGCTGCATTATTGCCTAACGAGAGCCATCGACAATTTCCCGTGATGTAGTGCATGTTCGTGTCGATGCGATCTATGCAATACATCCTCATCAATATCTCGTCGGGCGCACCAGGCTTAACACCGGCGAACAGTGTCATCATATAATCTAATGCAAGCACGGAACATGGATCAATATTGGATTGGCCGAACGTAACAGGTGAGTAAACTCCTGTAAATGCTGGGTCGCACAAAATGGATGACGCGTATGCGCTCCGGGAATTATTTGTGCGGGACATGATGCCATAATAATTGGTGAATGCAGGATGTGATCGATTGCATGCGAGATATGATTTCGCACTGCGACCCCGTCTAGACATGCACAATGGTGACTGGTCAATGATTGGGGTACGGTATTTGAGCAATATCGTGTGTAATTCGGTGCGGGTCTTTAACCATTCGCCGAATTGCTCAAGTTCCTGTCCTGATGTTATATGTCCACCGCTGCTTCTAAATAACGCTACCACTTTCTGGCATATCATGATCCTATCCGGGGTGGATAGAAGCCATGCCCTATTTGCTGTTGGGCAGTGTGGTATAGTCGGCCGTGGTCCCTGTGATCTAGACAAGACGGTTCCATCCACTGGAGGGATGTCCATACCAATATCACTAGGACGTGCTCTAGATGCTGCCATCATGTTCCACTTCTTGCATGCGTTCGGTATCTGTCCAAACGTATCATGCAAGAATGAGCCCGTAACCAACACTGTGCAATAACATTCAATGAAATATGCATGTGTGGTAAACGCCTCAGGCTGTAGTCCGACGGAACGAAGCGATGGCATGTTATATGCTCTTTCAAATCGTCCAGCGAATACGTCGGTATCATGTATAAGATTGAGTTTGTATGCTTTCTCCATCGGTGGAGGTGGTGCAAACAATTGCAACAATTGCAATACAAGTGGATCCATGTGTCGTGATGTCACACCCGTTGCCATCGCAAAGGTGTGTGCAGGGTGTTGCGGTGGAACAATGTGTGAAACGGTGGAGCAATGCTGTGGTGGTGAGCATTGCAAAGGCAGGATGACAACATTACCGTCATCAGTGTCGTTCGGTTGAACATCAGCAACCATGGCCACTGTAGTGTTCGCGGTGGCATGGCCTGTCGATATCGGTCGACTAGCAGGTGCGTCGTCGACCCGCATCATCGTGGATGGTCTTGTGTAACCATATTGATCTGCATAATCATCAAATATGTGCCTGCCATCCGACTGATCCGGATAATGCAAGCTCACATACAGGTTGGTGGCAGCCGGAGTTTGATACACCCGGTTCACTGTAAAAAGGAATTGTAAGTATCCCATGTCGCATGTCCATTCAGCGTCCTGATCATTATGTTTTGTGTATGGCGCGTCGAGCGCAGCGATCAAGCCCGTAGGGCCACATATCGCGTATTGAAGGGTGCGCAGACGGTCGTGTGCATCCTTCAGCTCCGTTCGCATGTTATGTTTGACATCCGCAAGCTCGGCTTTCAGTTGAGCCTCTCGCAGCAAAGCATCATGCTTCTCTTGCAATATGGTAGCAAGTTCGTTCGCCGGAATCGCGCCCGTAGCGCTGTTCGTCGGCATAGTGTTATTCACCGTCGTGAGAGCTGTATGATTCAAGAAGCAAAATACTTCCTTGCACGATGAACCGTGGGAACACCGAGGGTAATCACCTCGGGGGCAGTGGTGTTCACGTGCCTTCCGTCTCGCAGTGGAAGCGTGGTGGGCCCATAACCTGATGGGAAAGCTAAAATATATACGGCTGTAATATATTATAAGGTTTCACAGAGACGAAAGCTGAAGCCGTGGACTCAAGGGTTTAAGATACAGTACTAAGGTGAAGATAATAAAATACTGGGTGTTTTATTATCGCAGAGAACGGCGGAAAGCTGACTGCCTACGTGGCACCTCAAGGCGAGGGGTGACAGAAGAGGATCCACAACTCCCCCCAGTATGGGGTGAAGTTGGGATTCCCATCACACCACCTCACCCCGAAGGTGTGAGGTGCCACACGTAGATCCTAATCAACAAACACAGGAAACCCTAACTGCACACATCACAAAAATCAAGGGGCCTTTCTCAACCCAGCTAGTACGGCATCCGCCCGCGCTAATCTTGCGTTGTGCTCTAGGGGCTTACGCCCATGCATGTGCCGCGGGGATTAACTACTCCCGCGGGGTAGGCTGCTAAAACATAGCAGACTAATTCGCTGGCGGCGGAGTCCTCGATGGTGAAGAGGCAAGCACCAGCTAAAACGAAGAATTTCACCCTACCCCTGTGCAAGTGTGCTGCCGAAGGATGCGCGGCACCACCGGAGCGAACGCGCCGGCGTGGGTAGGGCACGATGGCCGCGGCCGCAAAATGCGAAAAGAGCACCGGAAAGCAGAGCTGCATCCTGCGAAATTGGAAATGGACGAACAGGCTAGGGTGTGGGTGGCAGCAATAACACCACCACACACAAACAGACGTCGGCCATGTAAAGCTGGCAGCGAAGGATGAGGAGAGGCGAGGGCGACGAAGTCAAAATCCTCGCGGTCGATATTGACGAAAACGCCGATGTTGGTGCTTGGGGTATAGGCACCACCAAGCACCACCAGATTGTAGCCAGCGGTAGATTGTCGATCTCTAAGTAAATTTAGCGTAGAACGCAGAGTGGCCATGCGCGTACGTTGGCGTAAAGTAGCCATGCCGCTGTAACTGTAAAATCTGTAAGTTAAAAAGTTTGGGTTTCGTGCGAAACGATAACTTTCTGGAAAAATAACTAAATCAAGTGATGAAAGACTCAATTTGGGGTAGAATTTGACGAGGAAGACGTCGGTCACGTCAAAATAGTCGTGCGGTAAGCCAGTTTTGCTGCAGGAGAAGCGCTGCTGGCCAGAAAGTGAAAAATAGTTCGGAATTGTGAAGAGCTGGAGATGCCGCAGAGATGAGCGCGTGGTACGACACGCCAAAGAGACTTGCGAATTGAATTCAAAAAGAGAACGAGTGCTGGTGGTGCAACGAGGTTGGAGATGCCAAAAGCAAGATAAGAAGAAGAAAGTTAACGCTGGAGGTGCGCGAAGTCGCTGGAGATGCGGTCGGTGATGTTGGCGCGGTACGTCACGCCAGGAAGTGGATCTGCGAATCGAAGAGAGGCAGGGTGCTGGTGGTGCAAGAGGTTGTAGATGCCGTGGCTGGAGGTGCAAAATCTCAGTGATGATAAGTGAAAAACCGCTGGAGTCGCGGGTGTCGCTGGAGATGCGTTGACCAAAGTAAGGACCGAAAAGCAAAAAGACCACTGCTTCAAGTGGTGCAGCCCAAACCTGATGGGAAAGCTAAAATATATACGGCTGTAATATATTATAAGGTTTCACAGAGACGAAAGCTGAAGCCGTGGACTCAGGGTTTCAGATACAGTACTAAGGTGAAGATAATAAAATACTGGGTGTTTTATTATCGCAGAGAACGGCGGAAAGCTGACTGCCTACGTGGCACCTCAAGGCGAGGGGTGACAGAAGAGGATCCACAACTCCCCCCAGTATGGGGTGAAGTTGGGATTCCCATCAAAAACCATTTTCAGGCCCTGAAGACTCATTTTCTGGGTCTGAAGACTCATTTTCAGGGCCTGAAAACTCATTTTCAGGCAATGAAAACCATTTTCAGGGCCTGAAAAACATTTTCAGGGCCTGAAAACCATTTTCAGGGCCTGAAAACCATTTTCAGGGCCTGAAGACCATTTACAGGCCCTGAAAACCATTTACAGGCCCTGAAAACCATTTTCAGGGCCTGAAGACCATTTTCAGGGCCTGAAAAACATTTTCAGGGCCTGAAAACCATTTTCAGGCCCTGAAGACTCATTTTCTGGGTCTGAAGACTCATTTTCTGGGTCTGAAGACCATTTTCAGGGCCTGAAGACTCATTTTCTGGGTCTGAAGACCATTTTCAGGGCCTGAAGACCATTTTCAGGGCTTGAAGACTCATTTTCAGGGCTTGAAGACTCATGTTCAGGGTCTGAAGACTCATTTTCAGGCCCTGAAAACCATTTTCAGGCTCTGAAAACGAGATTTCAGGGCCTGAAAACCATTTTCGTCAGGGCATGATAACTCATTTTCAGGGCCTGAAAACCATTTTCGTCGTAGGCATGAAAACTCATTTTCGTGTGGCCTCGAAAAACCATTTTCGTCAAGCGTATGAAAACTTTCATTTCTCGGCCCGAAAACTATTTTCTTCGTCGTGGCCTCAAAACCATTTTCGTAATGAAAATTACTTCTTTGGGGGCCTCAAAACTTCATTTTCAGGGCCCCGAAAACTCACTTTCGTGGGCCTGAAAACCTACTCAGGGGCCTCGAAAACTCACTGTGGCCCGATCACCATTTTCGGGGCCTGAAACCCATCTGCGGCCTGAAAACTCATTTCCAAGTGTGGCCTGAAACCTGAGCTCAGTGGCTCCGAAACTCATTTTCAGGGTTCAAAACTCATTTTCAGGGGCCCCAAAACTCATTTTCGTGGCCTCGAAAACCCATTCTCGTGGCCCAAAACCATTTTCGTGGCCCGAAGACTCATTTTCCGGGGTCTAAGACCATTTTCAGGGCCTGAAAACTCATTTTCAGGGCCTGAAAACTCATCGTCCAGGGCCTGAAAACTCATCGTTCAGGGCCTGAAAACTCATTTTCAGGGCCTGAAAACTCATTTTCAGGGCCTGAAAACCATTTTCAGGGCCTTGGATCTTGAGCCGCTTCCGAACAGGGAATTGTACTTGTCGTCTGCAACGCCACCATCTTAGTTTTGCTTTCACACAAAATTTGACAGATTTAACTTCTGAAGCGAGCTAAACATAAAGATACCTGGGGGTACCACCGGGACAAGTCTCCAGCTGCAAATGCCTCGGTGGCAGTGCGAAACTAACATCGGCAGGTGCAAAATGCACTGCCGCGATAACAATATCCCGAGCACTTGTCTCGCCGCAACCAGCAAACCCGCGAGATTACCTTTGTGTGCAAGGGAACACAAGGCACGTAGGTCCTCTCCACTTGGTGCACACAAACAGGCTCTGCGGGCGCCACAGGCCGTCCCGCGCGGGTCGGGGGAGCCAGGGCAGTGAAGAGCGCACCGAGCACCAGAGTAAGGTTCTCAGCCGTAGAAGAAGTTATTCCGTTCGGACTTGCAATAGCACCTCCCGACACGAACTTCAAGCACACTTCGTGGATGGCATCCTCCATATTTATCGAAGGCTGCAGTTGCATGCGCGCCCGCTACTCGTTTAGTCACAAGGCGTGGACATTCTGAAACAAAATATTGTTACCAAATAAAATAAAATACTGCGCTAGAGCTGCTTTAAAATGCCCCAAAGGGGTTATTTCACCGCTTACTTGAAGCGCGGTCAAGTCCGAAGTGTTTCGAAAATTCAGGGGGCGCTCCACTATAAAGTTAATTTATATATTTTCAAGAGAAAATTTTGTGATGGTTGTATAATTTCTGCACACTGCCTCTGCCCCCTGAACTTTTCATCGTAAGTCTCCCACCAACTGCCGGACCTACTGCCGATCTGGGTGCCGATGGCTTTGCCATCGAGCACGACCGAGTGAGTGCGCTTGTGTTGGAAGAGCATAAAGAGGAGTCCCACAACGTCTGTCTCGAGTTGCTCGATGGGCGTCTCGATCGCGGGACGCGAGCGCTCCATGTGTTCTTGAAAGACGGCGTAGGAGACGGTCTCCTCGTTTCCGTCGGTGTGCACGACTTGGACGGTGCTCTCCGACTGGCCGTCTTTGTAAGTGGTGCGAATGGAGTACATGGTTGCGTGCATTGTGAAAAAAATGGCCAATGTGTCCCAAAAAAATAAAGGCGATCTGCCGAAAAATAATTCCCGGACCCATGGAGACCATCGATGTCTCGGGCGACACCGGCGACGACGAGGACGACGACGACGGGGCGGCCCAGATGGGCTGTGGCCTGTGCATCAAGTGTGGACAGGTCAGCAAGCCCCACTCCTGTCCGTACGGCGCCAAGGTCATGAAACGCGCCTCCAAGTCCCGTATGGCTTCTGCAACTAAGAGGCAGAAGACGTCTGCTGCTGCTGCTAGCTCGTCCACTGCCAACTACGCGGAGCTGTTTGGCGACGACGACGACGACGACGAGCCTGCGGCGAGCGCGCTGCCGCTCGTCATGCCTGCCGCTGTGACCTCTGCTGCCGGTCAGGACACGTCTGCCTTTGGAATGCTCTCTCAACTGATCACCCAGCATGGGTCAATGCAGACCGAAATCGCGCAGCAGAAGTGTGATATCGCTTCGGTGACGGCGCGGGAGACGGCTGCCAACAAGGCCGTGCAACAGGCCGCGACTGAGGTGACGCGGCTACAGGGAGAGCTTGCCAAGAAAGACAAGACGATTGCTGATCAGCAGAAGCAGCTGCAGACATCGATCCCCAAGCCCAAGGGCAAAGGGAAGGCGGCGGCCGCGGCGGCGGCGGTCGCGGCGACGGCGGCCGGTCTGGCCCCGGCCAAAGACGGCTACCTCCAGCTGATGGCCGACGCCATGAAGCAGTACGTACGAGACCAAGGCGGACGCGCTGAAGAAGAAGTATCCGCCGCCTGCGCCTGCGCCGGCTCCTACGCCTGCGCCGGCTCCTGCGCCGGCTCCTGCGCCTGCGCCCAACCGCGTTCAGATGATCCAGAAGAACACGAACCCGCAGTAACACACGGAACGCGAGGTGACCTTCATGACCGGCAACCAGGCACTTGCGGCGGGGGCAGTCGCATTCGCAGTCCCTGCGACCTGGTATTACGACAACAGCACGCCGCCGACGCCATGGAAGCCGGCGTGGGTGCCCATCGCGGACTCGAATCTCATTAGCAACCTCGAGAGCCTCGGCGTCGCCACCAAAGACGCGACGGGCGCCACCACCGCCTTCACGCCGACTGTCGGCAGCACGGCATCCTACACGATCGGGCAGCACAAGTACACGGCGAGCGTGGTGAACGCACTCGCCCGTGCGCCTCGCCGCGCTGCCGCTGCCGCCCCCGCCTCCGCCCCCAAGCCGTGGCAGGACGACATGCTCTTCGCTGGCGACTTCTTCAAGCTGCCCAAGCGATATCTCGACACCTGTCTGACTGGCTACCACTTTGACGCACCCGACTCGATCGCGATGAAGTCGGTCGAGGTGGCTGAGCTGGCGGAGCAGTGGTCGAGCTACGCCCAGGGCTTTGAGTACGATCCGAACAAGAGCGAGCTGTGGGTCAAGCCCAACTGGCTCCACTTCTGGCTGCGCGCGGCCAAAGAGCGCGGTTACAACGAGGCGCGCATCCTCATGCATGGCGTGCGCTCGCAGAACTACCACCTGCTCGCCAAGGACCTGTCTGGCTTTGACTTCAACTTTTCAAACCAGGGCGCCAAGAAGTGGGGCTTCTACGCCTCCTGCTCTGATCACATCGCCAGTGACTACAACGCGTCGGGCGGCGGGTCCTTTCCCGACGGCACTGGTGTCATCGGCCTTCTGCTGATCAAGCGCAACGCTGGCCTGGGCGCGTATGAGCACTACCACCTTGGCTCTCACCGCGGCGGGCCATCCTCGTACCAAGTCAACGACGCCTACGCCGTTCGCGACCAGACGCTCTGGCTTCCGTTCGGTCTGGCTTACGCCAAGGCGCCCTGATCGCCATGATCCTTCCGCCGCAGCGATATCTGCGTGGTTTGCCCCTCCCTGTTCGATGAGAGATGACTGAGTCGACTTGTTTCACTGTTGTGTGTGCCAGTCGTACTTTCTTCTAAAGTCAACAAAACTTTTAACCACACCACACTGACAGTCAAGGTGGTAGGACTGCTGGGACGACTCAAGAGTCGGATAATACTAATGGGACTTGGGGCACAGATAAAATTAATGGGATTGCGGGGACTGCTCGACCAGGTGGGTCGGCACGTGTAAACAGGATTGGTGGATTTTACGGTGGTAACGGTGATATTTTGTAAAGGAAGTATTCCTATATTCTTTGAATTCGCCTGCGGCCGCCATGTACGCAACACATTCAAGTAGTATGACGCAAGGCATGATGCGCTCCAGATCTCCACGTGGCCATCCGCTGAATATGAAGTTAGGGGCAGAGAGTACCTATTGGCGCGCTAGACACGAACTTGCCGCTGAGGTTATGCAGCTGGGCCTTGGGCATGAACGTGCCCTCTTCGCGCACCAGCATGGAGTCCTCCAGCGCCTGCAGAGTCACCCTCGGTTGCTCCTTTGCCAGTGCGCGGTGTGGCTTTGCGTCAATGGTGCGGGGGGTCGCAGCCAACGCCCCAATACAATTACGAATGTATTGCGTGTAATGGTGTTGGGGCGATGGCTGCAACCTCCGGCACCATTGACGCAAAGCCACACCGCGCACCGGCAAAGGAGCAACCGAGGGTGACTCTGCAGGCGCAGGAGGACTCCATGCTAGTGCGCGAAGAGGGCACGTTCATGCCCAAGGCCCAGCTGCATAACCTCGGCGGCAAGTTCGTGTCTAGCGCGCCAAGAGGTACTCTCTGCCCCTAACTTCATATTCAGCGGATGGCCACGTGGAGATCTGGAGCGCATCTGCCCTGCGTTGCACTGCATCGAATACATGTTTTAAGGAAATTTTGTTTCCTGACCTCTCCGTGCCCATTCCAAACACGATAAGCATTCAGTAATTGTAGGTCCTGACTGCTAATCATAGGCCCTGAATGCGCTGGACGTAGGTCCTAAATGCTGGACGTAGGGCCTGAATGTTTAACGCAGGTCCTGAATGCTTAACGCAAGTCCTGGATGCTAATCGTAGGTCCTGAATGCTCAACGTAAGTCCAGAATGCTAAACGTAGGTCCCGAATGCTCAAAGTAAGTCCTAAATGTTTTTCGTAGGTCCAGAACGCTATTTGTAAATCCTGATCGCTTAACGTAGGTCCTGAAAGTTTGAACGTGGGACCTGAATGCTAATCGTTGGTCCTAAATGGTAAACGTAGGTCTTGAAGTTTAAACGTGGGTCCTGAATGAACGACGATCGCTCTTAATTGGAAGATGCGCTTTGAATTGGAAGATTTTTTGAAGGTCATTGTTTTGATGTTTTTTACATTATTTTAAACATATCATGCCCAAAAAATAGGGTGGTTATAATTTTGGAAGTTTTTCTCATCGTACGAGGCGGGGTTTTCAGAATTCTTACGATCGCACTAGTCACATCACTAGTGCGATCTGACTTCGCACTAGTCACGCGACTAGTGCGGACTCAAGCGACACACGGCCGTACGGGGCACCCGGCGATGAACCAACGACATTCCGGTCACTCATGATCATTTTGGAAGCATTTCAAACCAAAAATAAAAAATAAAGAAAATTGGAAGGAGTGACTTCTTCCAATTCAGAGCGTTCGTCGTTAATGGTAAACGTAGGTCCTAAATGCTCAACGTAGATCCTGAACGCTAATCGTAGGTCCTGAATGCTCAAAGTAGGTCCTGAATGATAAACTTAGATCCTGAATGCTAAACGTAGGTGCTGAATGCTAAACGTGGTTCCTGAATGCTAAACATGGTCCTGTATGCTTAACATAGGTCCTGAATGCTAAACGTAGGTCCCGAATGCTTAAAGTAGGTCCTGAATGCTTAAATAGGGTCCTGAACGCTATTTGTAGGTCCTGATTGCTTAACGTAGGTCCTGAAGTTCGAACGTGGGACCAAAATACTAATCGTAGGTCCTAAATCGTCAACGTAGGTCTTGAAGTTTAAACGTGGTTCCTGAATGGTAAACGTAGCGTCCTGAATGGTAAACGTAGATCCTGAATGGTAAACGTAGGTCCTGAACACAATGTGTAGGTCCTAAATGATCAACGTAGGTGCTGAATGCGCAACGTAGGTCCTGCATGCTAATCGTAGGTCATGAATGTTTAATGTAGGTCCTGAATGCTGAACGTAGATCATGAACTTTAAATGTAGGTCCTGAATGCTTAACGTAGGTCCCGAATGGTTAAAGTAGGTCCCGAATGCAAATCGTAGGTCCTGAATGGTAAACGTAAGTCTTGAATGCGTAGCGTAGGTCCAATAAAAAATATTGGTGCATTTTGGCATAAAATACGGAAGATAAGCAAGCGACAAAAAAAGAAGTGGGATGGTTGTGGGTTTAAGAAGGCTTACCAATGCCTTTGCCTTCCTAGAATAATCGTAGAACGGCATGTTGTTTGAGCACCAAAGAAGAAAGTTGGTGGCCTTACCAAGTCCAGCCTTCGGATTGCCGCTCCGGCCTTCCAAAAGGTCTTCGCTGGCCACCTCCCCCAACGGCAATTTCTTGCCATCCGCACCTTCTCCACTGACGTTGTAGTTCAAGAAATGCTATGGACATTGAACAAACCAAACCCCACAATACGCTTACCATCCATGTAGACGGTGAACATAAGTCCTAGACCCGAAACAACATAGATACTGGACTTTCAACGTAAGTCCCCGAAAATGATAGTAAAACCAGAGACCATTATCATAGGTCCTAGACAATCAACATAGGTCCAAAACCTAAAAGAGAGGTCCAACGCCCAACACCAACGTAGGTCCTAGACCACGAACCAACGTAAGTCCTAGGCCTTACACACAGGTCCTGCCCCTAAAACGTAGGTCCTAGACAACGGATATGAGCCCTAGACCTTAAACATAGATCCTAGATACTACACATCATTCCAAGCCATAGCACTTTAGCATATAGGCAACAATAATTTACCTTGAACTTATTGCTTGTGGTTTGTGTTTGTTTCAATGAGTTTGGTCGTCTCGACTTTAATTGCTTTGAAACGATTTCATTCAAATCAACACTGCAAAGCTCACATACGCACACAAACTGTTAGTCCAACAATAACTGTGAGGATCTCCCTTCAAAACAAAACAGTTCTTTCATTTGAATACTATGTCTCCAAGGTCCAAGACAGGCTTAATTGCTACAATGAACCCATGCGTGCACCGCGTGTAGCAATGTGTGTTAAAGCACTAAATCCTAGTGCGCCTTTAGAACGAAGGTTATACTCCAATTGCAAATTTAACACACCAACGCAATCGACAAGTTGCTAAAAAGTTCGCGAAGACCACCTCACTAGCGAGAGCATTTAAAGACAGGGGGGGTTGGTGTTAGGTCCATGGACCCAGGGTGGGTTCAAGGCCTTGGTGGTAGGTCCATGGACCCAGCGTGGGTCCAAGAGTCGATCCTTCCAGGAAGGCTCAGTCATTGCAACGCAAAGGTGCTTCAGGACACTCACAAAGACCACCTCACGAGCGAGAGCATTTAAAGACAGGGGGGGTTGGTGGTAGGTCCATGAACCCAGGGTGGGTTCAAGGCCTTGGTGGTAGGTCCATGGACCCAGCGTGGGTCCAAGAGTCGATCCTTCCAGGAAGGCTTAGTCATTGCAACGCAAAGGTGCTTCAGGACACTCACAAAGACCACCTCACGAGCGAGAGCATTTAAAGTCCATGGACCCAGGGTGGGTTCAAGGCCTTGGTGGTAGGTCCATGGACCCAGCGTGGGTCCAAGAGTCGATCCTTCCAGGAAGGCTCAGTCATTGCAACGCAAAGGTGCTTCAGGACACTCACAAAGACCACCTCACTAGCGAGAACATTTAAAGACAGGGGGGGTTGGTGGTAGGTCCTTGGACCCAGCGCGGGTCCAAGGGCTTGATGGTAGGTCCATGGACCCAAGGTGGGCACAAAGGCCGATCCTTCCTGCAAGGCTCATTAGTTGCAAGCCCTCACACACAAGTTGTTAAAAGGTTTACACTCACTCCTAATCAGGCGAAACAGACAACCAAGGGTCTTTTCTTGTGCGCACATATCAATCCCGCGTGGCTTGCGTCGCTTTGATCCGGAATTTGAAACCCTTTTCCTTTTGGTTGGTGTATCCGCATCAACCTCTTCTTGTTCTTCATCCTCCAGCTCATCTTCCTCCCCCTCTACAACTTCTTCCTCATTTTCATCAAAGTCTTCCTCCTCATCGTCCACTTCACCCTCCTCATCCTCCTCTCCTCCTAAGTCCTTGTCCAGAACGCTGAAAAACCTGGTAACGATTATCAACGTTTTACAGCCCCCTCTAAAAGAAACAAAGACGGAAAATAAATGGGAAATTATTAAATCGGAAAACTACCTGGCCTCCAAGTCATCCTGCTCCTCTACATGACTACTCAACTCGCAGGCCAAACAAAAATAATCCTCTTGCGCGTTCAAAGCGACTCCCTTTGAAAATCCAGGGTTACCACATTTAGCATGCATGATTCTTTCTACCTTCTTTCTTCCCACATACATTGCAAGCGCACGCGGGATCTTCCATGTCCTTAACGGTCCAGACACGCGGACCATCCCCTCCAAACAAGGTGCTCTGAAACGACATAATTGTATCACAGAACAGTTCGTGCTTTCTAGTTTCTAGCTTTTTCGGTTACCACGCTTAATATATCCGCATCCAACACAATATATACTCAAGGGCTTGCGTGTAAAACCTAGATACAACGGTCACAAAAAAACTAGTCTTATTTTACTTATTGTAGCTAACAAGGTTCAAGTACCGCACAGTAGGAGGGGTACTACTGTCTACTGTACTATCATTGTGTCACTGCTGTGACCACCGTCACACATGACGTCTTCAGAGTGTCTTTGAATTTCTAGGAGCTGTCTTTGATTCTAACATGACACCACTGTGAACGGTGTCATCCTGTCTTCGCCCTGTCTTTGAAGGCCTTATACATATATATATATATATATATATATTATGCCTGTACGTAGAAATGTAAGTATCAGCTGCTTGTTGGTTTATTGCTAGTTGCTGTTTGTGCAATACTGTGAATACTTCATATCAAAATCTTGACGAGTCCCGCATAAAGCAAAGCATAGCCAAAGGCTTTTAGTTATCTTTCCGTGGTAACAAAGTCATAAAGAGATAAAATTTCCAGACGTTACGTACACCGATTTTCAGAACAGTTTATTATCAAGTTATCGAAATATGCAAATTAGAGGACTCTTGCATAAAGCACTTGCAAAAGTAAGAGGAGTTAAAATGATTGCACTCCCTGAGCTTCACTTTTACCCCCAGTATGTGTTACTTCTATGAAATATGATTGATACTGGTGCTTACCTACCTTCTTATGATGTTAGACACTTACAAATGCACGGGATGCTCTTCGCTGTCTTATACTGACTGCAACCATTCAGTACTTATCTAACCCGCATACCCCTACTTTGCTTACTTCCTGCTGACCGACGACCTGCGCCTAAGTGCATCTGCCACCATATAGATCCTGACACACTCATATTTCCAACTTATCTCACCTGTCTTCCAGACCAATATACACACACAATAACACTCCTAAACCCAATCTTCATAGACAAACGTACAACATCTGCAATTTATATAAATACCGTCCATTTGTGCAAAAACACTTAAATAATCAAAATCTCAAAATAACCATTCTGAGGGTTTTAACCGCAGACTTGGTGGTTCAAATCTTCCAGCTTTACATTCAGCATTCCTCCTCCTCATAATAAGCAACCGTCCGTTTGTGCAAAAACACTTAAATAATCAAAATCTCAAAATAACCATTCTGAGGGTTTTAACCGCAGAGTTGGTGGTTCAAATCTTCCAGCTTTACATTCAGCATTCCTCCTCCTCATAATAAGCAACAAAGTGTGCCCTGTTATCAACCAACACAATACTCAGATCTAAGAGTGTAAATAGATGTATGAAACGCATCACAATTAGAAGGAAGAACACGTACAACTGACGGGGCTGCTGGGAGCGCCCAAACTTTGCAACCATAGCAGTTGCAGCAGCCAGGCATACTGCCGCTGTAACAGCAAGAGCCCTAATAGGTAGACCAGAACTTGATGCTGCATTCGATGTCGCCGATGATTGGGGACCGGAAGAGTGCTCTTCAATATCTTCTGAGCTGTACACTGTATCTTGCTCAAAGTACTCCCACATATCTGCAGAATGGTGCATGCAGTTTAGAGCGCACAAAACAAATCTGGGTGGCTTTGATACCACGCATGCACAAAGGTAATACACATGGGTGAAAGATGAACACATTGCATAGCATAGATATATTGTATGCTGCATCCATGCTTTGTATGCTTACTGCTGGCCCATGGACTTACCTTTATTAGCCGAACAATAACTGTCTCCGTTCTTCACAGTTTTGCGGAACTTTGCTGTGAAAATGTCGCAGAGTCCCTGCTTGTTCCGATTAAATTGCACACCCCAGCATCGGAAAGGTTCCTCGGCTAAGCATTTAGCTTTGCAGTCATCCAAAGTGGCATGACCACCCAATTGGAATAGCACTGAAGTGCCGTCACCAACCCCATCTTGTTCATCACTGGGCATCTCGCAAACCACTTTCCCATAATCATCCCATTCTGGTGCTGATTTAGGAGCACTCTCGAATGAATGATCGCTAGCTGCAGCTACGGCCTTTGCATTTTCTTGAGCATCAACTTCTGCACAACGCATCAAAACTAGTAAGGATCTAAGTACATAAGCGTGCGTGGGCATATATTAAATTTACGCCAAGTAGGCACCGCAGGCGTCAAGAGAACTGTTACGGGTCAAAATATGTGCATATGGTAGAGCAAACTCGCTCTCAGACACAAGAGAAGTGTTGTCGCTGAACACGGGAAGCTGCGAATTTACAAACACCCCTCTAGGGTTTTTAGGGTTTTTGCACACTTGCACACTTGAATTAGAAAAATACCCACCAGGTTTGGCGCAGAAAGTGATGAATTTGAAGTCATGGCACCGCTGCTCGCAGTTCCACCAAGTGCAGTGAGAATGGCAATCGCATCCTTTGTTCGTGAACTTCCAGCCTATCATGACTTCATCTTGTTCGCAAGCCAGCTCACTGCGCTCCAAATATTCGAGGGGTTTTTCATGCTGATTTTGGCAAGATGAGTGCCTTTCTCGAATATCAGAATATTCCATGGCTGTGCACTTGTACATGTAACGAAAATCATGTTGCCCACATCCGCTGTTTGTAGCGGTGAAGTAAGACAAGGCAAAACCCTGTGGGCACATCAATTCTTGCCTGTCAAGATACTGATTTTTACGGAATCTACCATCTTGGCAAGTGGATTTCTGTTCGATCTGCTCTTTCTCGGCTTCATCAACAGCGTTGGAACATGCAAATTTGTACTGCATTGCATCACCACTACAGGAGCCTCCTTCGAGATGAGCATAACTGAGGGCAGTGTTACGCATATAGCATCCAATCCCAACTTGATGCCGGTCAAGAAATGCAAGATCCTTTCCTCTTGATGCTTGGCAGGTTGAATAATCATATGTTCGTGGCAAGTCGCCTGTCAAAGCAAAGAACACGCATCGAGTACAGTAGTCAGTGCGCTGCCAGGTCAAGCTGTGGCGGGAAAGTGAGGGTTGCGTGGTCGCATATTGGGAGGAGAACTCTTCTGTCCCCGGAGAGTATGACTCCGGTCGAAAGAAAATACTTCAGTGAAGCGGAGCTCACCAAAGAAAGGCAACAAACGAACGAGGCAAACAACCCAGCGTCGTATTTGTACACCTATGCTGAGCAGGACCACCAACTTAAGCCCTGGTTCGAGAGTGAAGCGTGTGTCTGTATGCTAGATGCAGTTGTGTGAGCAGAGAGCACTTAGAACAGAAAAATATACACAGGCGAGGTCAGAGAATTAGGGCTGAGGGCTTTGTGGAGCGGCCACCTTCAACAACTGAGTCCTCTGAATTAGTACACTTGAATGCAAGTTGCATGCCCCACCCATCCTCTTCATTGCCTGTGTCTCCACGTGCTACTGTAACCTGATTGCCTTTCACTGTGACCTCAAACCAATCGCCATATGTGTCACCATTAAGCCAATTGGATCTATCAACCCTCCCCGGGCAAAACAGATCGGGTTTGTCAACAGTGATTGTCTTCGGGCCTCGTCCGGTGTTGCCCACGTTGATAGTGTATTCTTCAATGTAAGTCTGCCCTTCCTTATTTGCCAACCACTTCTTGGCCGCAGGTTCTGGAGTGTCTGTCACCATCAACACACAATATTCTATCAGCCACCAATAGCAGAAATAGATCACAGTGAAACAATATTTATTTTAAAAAGGTAACGACTGTTATTATTTGATGAAGTAGGATGGAATATTAATGCACAACAGTTGGCCAGTCTCCCCAAATATATTATCAGTACAAGATATATTTAACAACGATTTTCTTATCGTGTACCTGTGAGGCTTGCGGAAACAAGAAAGGATCAACCTCAAGGCTGGCTTCACCAAGATTTTAAGCTGAATACCTTCTGCATCAACTCAGGGCTTGGGAGCTCATTCAGGCAAACAAGGGTTGGGTGAACCATCTGGCATCCTATGCTGGCACCATAAAACGCACACTTCCTGAATCCTGCAGACGCATGCCACATACAGGAGTTCCGAGAAAACACAAATACAAGTCAAACAGGAGAGGGCAAAGAAAAGCAGGAGACAATACCTGCACTAATGCAGTGGAAAGCCAGTTTCATACCCCACCCTTCATCACTATCCTTGCGTGTTGCAGTCACCTTGTTACCATCGACTGTGATTCTGAAATGATCAGGAACCATCTCCGTGTTCAGCCAGTTAGTACGATCCACCCATTTCGGGCATATCAGAGGCATTCCCACGTCCACAGTCTTCACGTCACCATCTCCAATATCAACGCGGTACTCGACCACGGGTTCTGTTGCAAGAGAAACGTGCCGCCAGCTTTTAAAAGTTACACATCACTTACAGTGTGGGAAAGAGCTGGTGTGCTCTGACAGTGCAGTCAGCAGAGGGAACAGTCGGAGTGAAATACTGATATTAGAATTCAGACCCACCCAACAGAGTTTCAAAGAGTTTCATCGGCACTTTGTCGACCTCCACAATCCACTTTCCAGCACCAAGCAGTCACAAGCGCGAGCACACCTTGTGACCTTTGAGCTGGCACCTGAGCTTGAACACCCGGCTCGCAGACAAGACCATTCACGAAAGTCGAGCACAGTAACAGCTACCTTGCGTTGAGTGATATCTTTTGCCTCAAGGGGGATCAAGCTAGAAGATCAGCTGAAAAAAGAAGGAAGTGCTGTGCATTACCTAGACATACGGCTGGTCCACGAACATATCGCTCATTGCCGTCTGAAGAGGACTGGTTTTCTGCGGCGAGTGAGCACTTTTGTTGCTCTTTATCGTATGAGAAGAACTTACACTTGGCATGTGCTGCACAAGACTTTTGGCAATCAACAGCCGAAGAACTTTCGTCGACACCCAGCTCGTCAGAATATTTACCATATTCAAAACAGCCTGTAATTAGCAAAACCGGTTTGGAAGTCAGTCTGCATGTAAAGCAATGCTCACCAGCCCAACAACCTGCTTCAAGAAGTGCATGTGTGCTAATGACATAATGAAAACTACACTCACAACACTGAACACTGAACACTGCAAGCGTGTGATCTAAGTTGATGCGTAGTTCCTTGGTCGATGGGTATGGGGGCAGCTAGCCAAAGATCTCAAATGCCTGGTAAACAGGCCTGAAAGTAGGCCCAGACAAAAGCATGCGGGCACCTTGAATGCCAGTAGGAACCCAAGTTGTTGTGACAGGAAAACAAGAATGCAGCACACAATCTGTACCTTTTGAAGGTGAAACGTCCTCGCCCGCTGATGGCCCAACACAAGTATACATAAACTGCCTCAGCGTATTACCATCACAGCCATAGCCTGTAAGCTTGAAACTCTGAAGTAAAAGTCCGGGGGGGCACTCTTCCAGGGAGGGGAACGCTTGTAGTCTTTGTTCAGCAACTCTTTGACAACCACCGAACAAGGTGACGGGGCCACCCAGCTGGACTGGGACACGGCCACAATGATATTCAACCCTGTTATCCGGGGAATTGCAACCGTCACCGGTCAACTTCCACTTTGTGAGTACCTCATCCTGATTACAGGTCACCTCGTAGCGATCGAAGAAGTGCACATCATGATTAACAGCTGGTCCACAAGCGGTGTGTCGCACGTCTTCCTTCAAAACATTGCCTGCGGCACAAGAGTATTTGAAAGCCATGTCGTCCCCACCACATTCAGATTGTGCAAGCTGAAAGCCTGTGAGCGCCTTTCCACTTGGACAGTCCATCGCGTGCCCTTGCAAACGCTCCAGTCCTTGATTCTTCATGGGGCCACACCGTGTTGTTTCAGTCTCTGCAAACACGCCCATATCCACATACCGAGCACGTCACAACTAGACAAGCGCTCAGCACAAAAAAACCAACCTTGGGTATAACAGGTACAACCAGCGTGCGAAGGAGCCTAAGCTCACTTCACAGACAGGGATCTCAAAGATAGGAGAGAAGAACAAACGTTAACTTCCTGAGGTCAAGACCTATCTAATAGGTTTCACAAATAACAACCCCAATGGGTCGCCACCGTCGCTCGTCACACGCGCACGCTTGGAGTGAAGATGGAAGGTACACAGTCAGCTTCTTCCACCGTCGCTCGTCACACGCGCACAAAGCACGCTTAGAGTAAAGATGGAAGGTGCACAGTCAGCTTCTGCCTCAGCGGTTGAAAATAGACCACGACTGACATTCCTGAAGTCACATAAGAAATTTAGGTTGCGAGCTTACTGGATATGTATCCGAATGGAGGAGCTGGAGGAGATGGAGGAGGCGGAGGTGGGCTTGGGGCAGGTGGAGGAGATGGAGGAGATGGAGGAGGGCACGGGGCGGAGGCGGACGAGGAGGGGGAGGGAAGGAGGGGGAGGAGAAGGAGGAGATGGAGGGCGGCGGGAAGGAGGGGGAGGAGAAGGAAAGGGTGCGTCCGTGTCTTGTGGGGTTGCGGGTGGCGGGAGGAGGTTAGATTGGGTAGACATTCCAGGATAAGGGGGGGTATTGAAGTTGTCACAGGAGATTTCAATAGTCTTGCAGAAATATCGTTGAGGGATCCAGATAGTACCATCACCATAAAAATTATCAGCCCAATAGTTTCCATCCATGCTTTGGGATTCATCTTTCTCAGGGTCACTTGAAGAAACCGTAAAGCACTTTGACCCATCATAGTTGGTCATGTACTGGAATACAGAGGTTTTATGGCCACTCTTCAGGTTCCAGCCACTGCCTTCATGATGCATATCTTCCTCACTAAGTAAAGTCAGCTTGTTCAAGTCATCAGGGTCCTTGCTTTCGCACGTGAACTCGGAGGGGATCGTTTCGAACTTTCGCAGTGCCTTGCTGCAATCCACTTTGGAGAGCTGGCAGTTATATTGAACAGCAGTCCAATATAATCCAGACTGCACATACTCACCGCCTTTATGAAAGCCGTTATACGCTTCGTCTTCCTTATTAACATTACTAGACTGCCGTGCAACATAACATTGAGTGGCGTCCTCCATAGCGCCAGAGGCAGGACCCCAAACAACGTCAGTTACGTGATTATCTCGGGAATTCAAACCATTTTTCCTGTATAAATCCTGAAAAATACTACATGTGAACCCATCTTTGTCCTTGGTGCCATGGCATTTACCGGTGTTGTCAGCGTTGACAGTAAAATCATCCCATGATACCCGATCATCAAACAAACCAAAGGTAAAAGGAGTCCACACAGGATCAAAGCTAGGGCCGCGATCTGTGCGTTCTCGCCAGCACGGCCAGGACTCCGGCTTAGACAGACCGGCCACAACGTCCGCGAACAACAGCAGCGTCACCGCCGCCGCCGATAGGGTGGCGCCACACCGCCGATATCCCATTCTTGACGTCGCACAAATCGCCCACCTCGGTGACGATCGACGTAAATCCTTTCCGCCGGGTTCAGAACTCTCAACACGTACGATCCCCGCCCGCGCACCTGCCAAAGCCTTCCCCGCACATCCATTGCCTCGCGTTGAGTCATACCCCACGCGCCCAACGGACAAAGTACGTATCAGGTGCCACCTGCCACTGGCACCACCCGCCATGGATTCCCCTCCTCCCATACGCAATTAACAAAGCCAAAAGGAGTCTGAATCAAGTTCGTTTCCTCCGAGCAAACTCACAGTGCTCAAAGCAATCCCAATGCATCCTTCAGAAGCACCATTGCCAGGCTCGACTTTCAACAGGCTGCTACAAAAGCTGCAAGCTGGATATCTGTCGATAACGCTGATCATTCAAGCGATCGGGGCGTATGAGGAGCAAAACCCACCTTCAAAATGCTTCCAGGAAGTTGAAGTGTGGGACTGACCGATGCCCATCAATCATATACTGTACATTCCTCGCACCTGATGAGATTCTTGTAGAAACGTCAGCCGCGTCCCTGGCCGCCGTCAGCCACAGAGATCGCGTTCGATTTCAGCCACAGGACTTTTAATTCGTAAAGCCGGGGGTGAAATTCCAGCGTCAGTAGCATTACCGTAAATACGGTAAATACCGTAAATACGACGCCCTCAGTAATTTAGTGTTAATAATGAGAAGTTCAAGGTTTAAACCACGAAATGAAAACCGTGGTTTAAACCAAGGTGTCATCACTGCGTTTCGCGGACACGATTGAAAGAATTTTCGATCGGACGCTTCGTTTCGGATTTTTGATCGTGAGACCCGAAATTTCGTGGTTGAGACCTCGGTTGAGTTTCGCTATGAAAATCTCGACCACGGTCGAGTTTTGTGGTTGAGTTCGATTTTTCATAGCGAAACTTGGTTAGCGAAGGAATATTTTGTACACGTCTGCGACAGCGTGTGAGCCGACGTGTCTGGTAACGTGAGACACTTTTTTACCTCGGTCGAGTTTCGCTATGAAAATCTCGACCACGGGGGGGGGCTTGGTCGAGATTTCGTGGTTGAGTTTCGCTATGAAATGAAAAGTTCGTCAGCCATCGTCATCCACATGCAGCAGATGTAGAATTGAAAAATTAATTTGGGAAATTCACAGATCGACTCGACTGACGCGCTCGTGTAACCGAGATGTCGAAAATTCGTACTGAACTCCCAGTACTGAACTCCCAGTACTGAACTCCGAGTGCGAAGAAAGGGAACGCCAAGAAGCCATAATCAAGAGGAGGGGCTTCGATCGGAATAGGACACGGAAAAAAGGCAGTAGACGAACGAAGTATAGTAAGCAATAGGAAAAGACGAAGACGATTATCCTCCATTCTATTCCGCTGTAACTAGAAACAAAACCCTCAACCCGAGGTTTTTTTGCGGCAACTGTAACTTTAATTGGCGCTGGCGCTGCCAGACTGCACCACGTGGGGCGACGAGACAAAATTTTCGCTACCTCTTTTCGCGGCGACACCGTCGCGTCACGGGGGGATGACCGAAATCGAAAAATCGAAAACTGAATTCGACATCTGCTGACATCGTGATGACATACCGTGGTTGAGACCGTGGTTGAGATCGTGGTCGAGTTTCGCTATGAAAAATCGAAACTCAACCACGAAAAATCGAAATTTCGTGATCGAGTTCAATTTTTCATAGCGAAACTCGACCACGATCTGAACGCTGACGGGACGCGGATATCCCCCCCCCACGTAGGCAGAATATTCCGGGGATCTATAGCGAAACGTAGTTGAGAAATCTCGACCATGGTCGAGTTTCGCTATGATCGAGATTTCGTGGTTTAAACCTTGAACTTCTCATTATTACCCAACTCGTGACACTCGTCGTCGTGTGACACACTCTTGAGAAAAATACGACGGCGCGGCGACAGGATTGAGGATACTACTGTACAGTACAGAGTCTACAGAGCGAGAGGTCAGGTGTCACAAGAGCGAAGAGGATAGGATTCCATTCCACGCCGCTGCCGCTGCGCTGCGCTGCGCTGCCGATGTCATGCCAATGCCATGCCATGCCATGCCAATGCCATATGCCATATGCCATATGCCATATGCCAATGCCAATGCCAATGCCAATGCCAATGCCATGCCATGCCATGCCATGCCATGACATGACATGACATGACATGACATGACATGACATGACATGACATGACATGACATGTCAATCTGAATCTCAATGTGTCATCTCGATCGCCTCAGCTTGCTGTGCTTCGTTTTATTGGTACTTGGCTATTCAGAAAACTCTGGAACGTCGATTCTTTTTAAACATCTCAGGGCAGGAGACGCTTTCGCTCCCTATAATTTGCATGGCAGTAGAGTGGGCTTTCTTTTTGTTGCAGCTTTGCTCGCGAACGAACCCTTGTCGGCGGCTTCTTCAGTCTTCATTCAAAATGGTATGTGTCTACGATACTTCTCGCGAATGCATCTGGAATATTACCTGAGATTGTATTCGCTTTAACAGGGTCGCGTTCGTACCAAAACCGTCAAGAGGGCTTCTCGTAACATCATCGAGAAGTACTATTCTCGCTTGACCCTGGACTTCGACACCAACAAGAGGGTTGCGGATGAGGTTGCCATCATTGCTTCTAAGCGTCTTCGTAACAAGATTGCTGGTTTCACTACGGTACGTAGCAGAGCGTATTCGTGCCATCTTTTCCGTTCTGCTGCAAAACCCTGTCTTCCAACCACAGCTGGGAATAACCAGACCGCAAGGCTCTAATCAACCTGAGATATAACTCTGTATTTCAGCACTTGATGAAGCACTTGATAATACAGTTCTTGCATCTTTATTTTCCTCGTTTCAAATTCTGAGGACCGCGAGGCATCGCGAGGGCACGCGCGAGGAGTTCTTGGAACGTTGGCCGCAATAATTTCCGGACATAAATCGAGGAGTGAGGAGCATCGGGGTTTGCATCTTCTCACGGATGTTCCCGAAATTCGGAGTGACACGTCGGAAAAACCAAGTTCCACGTCAGATAGCCTTTTCGTTGGGTTCCGAAGCGGGGATGGACTGACTATTCGTGATGGGTTGCAAAGGGTTTCCGCGGGCTTGGGCAGCCAAACCGAAAGTCTGCTGTAAGGCTTGAGCAAGGAGCGGTGACATATCTTGGTTTTTTTGCAGCTCCTGTGTCACAAGTTCCATATAAAGATGAAAACGTTTATACCCTCCCGTCTCCGACGGAGGGCCCATGCGGCGTTTAATCCGTGTCGTTTGAGGGAAAAGTGGTGCTCGCGCGACGAAGGGTAGCCAAGGTGGTAGGGGTGAAATCTCCGCATCGGTGCAACCGGTGGCATCGAGCTTTGAACACTTTCTCAAGAACCCTCGTAATTTTATTTAGTGTATGCTTTTCGTGATTGAGATGACCTTGCCCCATTTTCGTGTGCAAAGTGTTGTTATTCATTACGCAATTTACGACTCTTGAAAATATGTGCTAGGGATTCGTACCACGCCGTGCTAGACGACCGCTACCGATAATATGTGATAACAATTCACCGCATCCCGCAGTATACGGCTCTCGAAAAAATGCGTTAGGAAATCGTGGCACGCCGTGCTGGACGACTCCCGAAAATATGTGATAACAATTCACCGCATACCGCAACATATGACTCTCGAAAATATGTGCTATGAATTCATGGCACGCCGTGCAAGACGCCTCCCGAAATTATGTGATATCGAATCACCGCATTCCGCGATATACGACTCTCTAACATATGTGATAGAAATTCATGGCACGCCGTGATACGAGACGACTACCGAAAGTAGGTGCATATGTAGGATATGTATGAACAAAAAAGCGAAAGTAACGAGTTTGTGTGTGGGGCGCCCCACGGGGCGCAGTATTTTCAAAAAGGTTTGAACCCCAGGGGGGCGGTTGTGGGGCAGGGCCCCCCGTAAAACCTTGATTTAAAAGGTTTAGGGTAACGGGGGGGTGTGGGGGGGCGGAGCCCCTGCTGGAATCTGTATAGGCAGCCCTGACTGGGAGTCCCGGTGCAGGCCCCTATGACAGACCCCTAGGACCAACACTGGACCGCTGACTGATCTATAGGTTCGTGCTGTGACACACGCTGTGTCACAGGTAGGCTAGTATCCGAGACCGTTGCGAGACCGTTCCGGGTATATCTAGCTTAGGGTTTATTATCTTGAGTGACAGTTTATCCATACAGTTCGGGACCCTCTGATATCTAGTGAACTAGGATATTCCGGTAGGTCGTGGCCCCATCCACGCTTTATTCCACTTGCTAGTTTGGCCATGATTGGCTAAACGGCCGCTCGGAGAGGTGGTGCGCGTTTGCGCGTTTGGGCATTAGTAGAGATTATGAGATGAGCGGCTTGCGGTGAGCGACTTTGGGCCGCGGCTATGGGGTGCCGGCTTGGATTGGGTTTCGTCGTCGCAATGTTCGTTATTCACGGTTTTCTGCTCGCTCTGATCCTGCCTGCTACCGTATTTTGGGCTGGTGGCCTTGGCACCTTTGACTTCGACGACATCTTCCTTCGCCCCTCGCTAGCATGGCCCGACCGCTCTTTCCGTGTCTGTGACGTCACATTTTCTCCGCGACCCTACCCAAACGTGTTACAGCGTACCGCCTCCCCTCAGGCGTTTCTAGAGATGGGAGTACTCACGAGATCCAAGAAGTCCCTCACGAGGGACAGTGACATCGATGCCTCTTTGAGGTTGATCGACGGGGTGCGGAACACACCGACAGCGGCTACGCCTTTTGTTCCTACCCCCAACCCTGCATCAAACGTAGACGAGGACGTTGCCGTCAGGCGTTACCTGCAGGACCGGTCCAAGCTCGTCGACGAGATCTACAAGGCGCGACTCCATCGGGCTTGGGCCAAGAGTATCCGTGAGGATATTCTTGGTGACAAGAAACATCATTTTCGCGGTACGGACGACGCTGGCCTTCTGTCCGACCTGGTGGTGCAGCTGCGTACGGAGTTTCAGTCGGCCGGACTGGAACTGTGTGCCTTTGACCTCGACGACCCTCGGGCTCCGGTGGTCAACAAGGTGAATGGCCTCTTGTACGACGTTCTGGCTCTCGTGGTGGAGAAGCACAGCAACGCCTACGTCTGGCTCACTGGTACGGATTCTTCGACTGACCGAGATGGACGGCGAGCTCTCGTTGACGTTATCAAGGGCTGCGTGCCGGTGGCACTACGAGAGTCACAGCAGGAGGAGCACGCCGCGTTGCGTTATCCCGCGAACGTTGACCCGCAGCCGATCTTGGCTAAGGAACAACGTTTGGTGCGGGATAACCGAGCTTCCGACTGGACAGTCACCGACCGAGGCCACGAGGAAGTTGAGCCTCTACACCCGACTCGACCCGACCTTCTACGCTGCGGTGAAGGTCCGCTATCCCATGACCGCTGACTTGGCTCATGTGTCACTGGTTTCGCTCCGCTCCATGGTTGTGGAGATTTACCAGGCTTGGGCACAGACGGGCGGGGGGAAGGTGGCTTCGGGCGCGGAAGGCGTCTCCGCGCACCTTTCCAGCAGCGAGTACGACGCCCTTCTTCAAAAGATCACGGAGCTCAAGGAGCTCGTGCAGCGGCAACACGGTGAGGCCGCTCCGGTTGTGCGACAACAACGGGAGCGGGTGCGGCAGCGGCAGCAGCAGCAGCGGGGGCAGCAGCCGCGAGGATTCCGTGTGGGGACCCACAAGGCCCCACCGGTGGGATTCGACCGCGACGATCAACGGGCCAAGCCGTTCTGCGGTAGGTGCAAGAAGGCGGGAAAAGGTGAGGCGTATCACTTTTACCGCGACTGCCCGTTGGGCGGGCGCCAACACCCGCCCACTTCTGCCGCGGCATTTTGCATTCCCATCGACGAGGAGGACGCAGAGGGGGTGCACGCGCTCGCCATGTGTGCATTGTTCCAGCAGGCGGCGGATGACGGGGCGGAGTCCTTCGCACGTGCGGCAGCCGCGTATGGGCCACCCGCGGTGCTTTGTGCGGGAGCGGTGGGCGGCATTGACGTGTCCGCCTACGGCTTCACCGTGGAGCATCAGCCGGATTCCGAGGGAGACGACATTCTCCGCAGGCTCGACGATCTTGCCGCGGAGGTTCACTCCGCGGCCAACCCGCAGGTGCATTACACTCACGCATCTTTCCCGCCTCCTGCCGGTAACGGGCAGGGGGCTTCGGCTCTGGTGTGCGTACCCGCCGCGGCGGTGGCCACACCGGAGGAGCAGGTTCCGGCAGGTGGTGCGGCGGCATCGGCATCCGCCGTGCCGGCCCCTGCTATGCCTGTCTCGCAGGGAGAAGATGTGAAGCCCGCGCCACTTCAATCGGCGCGGGTGACCACCACAGCGGACGCGGACGGTGAGTTCGCTGGGTTCGTTCAGACCGTGAGCCACGCCGCCGTCGAACCGGTTGATAAACATACAGGCGTGCCGGCTAGAGGGTTTCAATTTGTGTATCAGAATTGCACAGTTGAATTAGCAGTTAGGTTTGTCACCCTAGCTCCTACCCTAACTTATCTTAACATTCTGACTCTCCTAAACAGTCACCACCCACAGTGCTGGGGTGGTGTGCTGGAATCTGTATAGGCAGCCCTGACTGGGAGTCCCGGTGCAGGCCCCTATGACAGACCCCTAGGACCAACACTGGACTGCTGACTGATCTATAGGTTCGTACTGTGACACACGCTGTGTCACAGGTAGGCTAGTATCCGAGACCGTTGCGAGACCGTTCCGGGTATTTATAGCTTAGGGTTTATTATCTTAACACAGTTTATCCACACAGTTCGGGACCCTCTGATATCTAGTGAACTAGGATATTCCGGTAGCCCCCCCACTGGGCGCAGTCTTAAAAAGCTTTTCCGTATTGATACAAGAGAGGAGACGGGAGGGTCCAACGCAACGCGCCTTCATCCGTGTCGTCGTCGTCGTCGTCGTCGTGACGTTTTCGTTTCAGCACGTGGTCGCCAGGACACATGTTGTGACATGAGACGCAGAATGAAGCTCCCAGAATGAAAGTTGATGACACTGTCATATCGTGGTTGTGGAAGCCTTTTCGTTTCAGTACGTGGTCGCCAGGACACAGAATGTGACATGAGACGCAGAATGAAGCTCCCAGAATGAAAGTTGATGACACTGTCATATCGTGGTTGTGGAAGCCTTTTCGTTTCAGTACGTGGTCGCCAGGACACATGTTGTGACATGAGACGCAGAATGAAGCTCCCAGAAGGGTAAAGGTAGGCGCGCTAGAGGTTCACGGAACATGATAGAGTCATCGCGACTGTCATGTGACGGAATCACAGGTTCGATGAGACACAGCCGGCGAACCGGTTTTTTAATTCATTTCTTCATTTCTGATTTCATGCCAAGCCCATTGATCACGCGATTTGCTGTGACACTATTTTCATACTCTTAACTCTACAGTATCGTTCGCGGTCCGTTGACTTGAGCTTGACCACATTGTTGGATATACCCCTAGGACTCGGGATATATACACTCAGTGATAGGTTTTCTCAGAATGTAATAAAGTTGATAAGTCAACCCGATATAACGGGCATAAACAGTTAGGGTTCGGGTTCGGGTGACAGTCATACACACTACTGTAGGAAGAGTCACAAAGCAAGCGGTGTGACTATTCCAGCACACCACCTAGGGTGGTGACTGGCTAGCCGAAGGCGAAACTTGTGAACAAACACCATCTAGAACGGTGGAAACTGAGTTCCAAGGGAAGGCCTGTCCTTTCTGGCAGTCCCAGTCAAGAGTTGCAAATCTGAAACCGGTCCGTGATCGGACCCCTCTGCACATACAGCTACGGTCAACCTCACTGTGCACGAGCGGCATGATTAACTTCCTAGCCACTAGTTGGCGGTGGCACTGCCGTGCCGGCCCGCAGCACAGTCATGGTGCCGTGAATTGAAGATGTCGATGCCGTGGGTAGCACTTCACCTGTGTCGCATGATCTTTTATTTTTGTCGCACCATGCGACATATCAATAATATTCTGGGACGACAAAACTGAGTGCGGGACTCATTATTGTCGCAGTGCGACAAACAGTGAGGGCGGGGCTGATTATTGTCGCAGCGACACAAAGAAGACGGATATTTACGGACAGATAATTTTCGGAAATTATACAGCAGATTCGGGTGTGAGGAAATTATACCCAAGTTTACGGAACTGTGCACACAGGCTGGCAATAATTAATTTTAAGAAACAGGTGTTCACTGTTGGGCAAGCCTGGAAGGACAGACGCGGGACCACAAGCACAGATTTTCAGGAATCAACCGTTATGCATCAGACACGGGACCACAAAATGCAAAATACAGTAATGACAAAAAAGTTACTGCTATTAATTATGCACAGCGGTGCAAAAGTATCAGCTCAGGAAAGAGGTTCCAGCTATGGTCCTATCAAAGCTATCGAGCTTGCACTGGCAGGTGTTGCTCTCACTTTGCAGCTTCTGCTGCTATTTTCTGTCGCATAGTCCTTGGACGGTTGGCGGGGAAGGCATCCTCGTTCAAGGTAAAGATGTCAAGCCCATACCGAAGGTGATACCCAGCCAAGATGTGCGGGCAGCACTTGCAGTGCCAGAACCACTTGCAAGAGCAAGCATCCCCATCCAGTGGGCAAGAAGGATCGTCCACGTTGAAAGTGAGCTCGACGATGTCATCGGAGTACTTACGGATGATGTCGAGGCTTCGGAAGAAGTTGCGGGGATTTTCCCCGCGAACCAGTTGACGAAACTTGGACACACGTAGGTCACTGAGCAGTTTGCCGGACGGGGTCTTATTCATGTAGATGAAGTCGATGCCGTGGATGCGGGTGGGGTACAAATAGAAGTTGGAATTGTCAACATCAGCGCCGACTAGCTCGCATGCCATCGTTCAGGAAGGGGATGGGATAGTTCCCGGAAAGGCCGTGAGAGAAGGTCTCCTTGTTCTTGAAGGCACGGGAATTCAGTAACGCCGGAACCGATTGTGAGAGAGTTTGGTAGTGGGTGGCATTTATAGGAACTAGTCGGCGGTCCTCACGATGCCCGCGTTCATCGGACTGCATGTCGGGCTTAATCCCGGGAATGGTGCTAGCTCGCCGAAAGAACATGATGTGCTCCCCGTGCGTAAAGTTGCGTACGGACACTATGAACTCCGTGAGGCCTAGCAGTTCCCATTCCCGTTTAGCAACGTCGGCGATAACCTTACGCATCTCGAGAGTGAGAGCACCCTCAAAAATCAGTCGATCGTCAATGATCTGATCCCGTAAGTCCTCGGGGACATGCCTGCGCGCAGAAATCAATCACCTTGGTGACAGAATTGCAATAACTAGCAGCCATGTAGCACTGACAGGAACATATAGTACACAACAACAATAAAACTTACACAAATTCGACATGCTAAATCAAACAAATATTCACAGAAGCTATCAAAGGTGTGTAACCAACAGGACTTACCACCGGTCTCGACGCGCCCCATTCCGGAGCTAACGCCGGCCGTCCATGGCGGGGATGGAACACAGGGGCGCGGTCCCACGGCCGGACCGGCGGAGTTGCGCCCCATTAGGGTGTGTTCGCCCGGGCTTTATATCCATGGTTACACACACAACACGGCAGATAGGCAACATATTAACAGGAGCATGAGAGCGGGAACTTACTCATGGACTTTTTCGATGTATTTTCGTCGAACGTGTTCGACATCTTTCAGGGACACCAGGCACTCAAGACTGCCAGGATTGTCGATAATGTTGGCGGAGGCAGTCAGAGACCGTATGTTGTCGCCACACACGATGGAGATCGGTAGGTCGATGGCAAAGGCGATCTTTGCATACTTCATGAGAGCTCGAAGGCCAACCTCGTAGGAAAAAGTAGATTCGCTCTTGGCGATGACGTACATGTAAAGATAGAAAGACTGCCGCGGGCAGTTGCGGGTGTCGTCCATCGTTTTCCACAAGTGAGGCTTCTCGAAAGTGACACCGTCGGTGCCCATATCAATAAGTACGTAGTCGGATTGTGTCTTTCCAAATGAAGCATCGGCTTTGACGGTGAAAACGTTATGAGGAGCATGGCTGGCGTATTCTCGTCGAATATTTTCTCCCAAAACCAGATTGGTCATGGCGATTGCGGGTCCAAACTGATCACTCCTGACAGAACGTGCAAACGAACAAAGGGAAGTCAGTAACATATATAATAAAAGAGTCAGGCTAACGTAAACAGGCTGACAAGTAGGCAGGGCATTCACTAAAATGTGTACAGCGGATAAACCTCCGGAGCCATGGGGTACAAGCCCATGGTCGTAAGGCGCGGAAAAGTCGCCTTCGAACCGATCAACGGAACTGAACGAAGGTTGAATGACTGGTCCTTACTTTTTAATCCGCGTGTACACACAAAGTGGCAGAAGGGGGGAAACCGTCACCTTTCATAGGAGACGATGAACGAGGCGTGACGCTCTTGGTGAGATGCCCATTGGGAGAAGGAATCAAAGTTGTCGGGCATGGAATGGCTGCGAACATATTCAGTGAGCTGGGCAACGGTGTCAATGGCTTGGCTATCGGCGGCTTTCTTTCGGGTAACGTAGTTTTGTACTTGCTTGAGAGTCGGCAGCTCAGCCTTCATTTCGTCAGTCCCATCCCAGAACTTTTTCACGACAGCATCGAGGGCGAGTGCGGGCTTTCCACGGTGGAGGGCAGCAATATCGTCCAAGGTAGATCGAAAACGTGCAGGGATGCCAACCTCTGGCACGCTGGAAAGTGTAGTGGCGTGGGGGTAACCGTTTTGGAAAACATCCCATAAACCGGTTTGGGGGTCCAAGGCATATTTCTCGGCATACGGGCATGCAAGGCCGTCGGCGGTGGCGTGGGTGTTGCAGCCGTACGTGCGAGAATATTTTGACTGGGTGATACGCCTCAAACGGATCCCGGATTCCTCCCCTTGCTTCCGATGTTCTTGGAAGGAAGACAGACGGACCCGCCCGGCCACACGGATCCACGGTGAACGGTGAGATGGAGCCTGCAAAGCACGAGCAAACTGTCAGCATCAAAGAAAAACTAACACGGAAACATGCACAGCAAGTCCGGTCAGTCCTGGCGAAAGGCAGGACAGGTACAATTTGGCAGGGCAAGAACAATTTGGCAGCACAGGGAAAACGCATTACCTGGTTCGTGGAAGCCGGAGCGGGAGGGGCTGGCAGGACGGTCTCCATGCCCGTGCTTTTCGCCTTCTTAGGCACCGGGCTTTTCGAAGGAGAGTGGACGGGCTGACTGGCAAGCAGAGGGCTGGGCGGAGGCGAGTACGCAGGCAGGTTGCCCGCCGACTGCAACGGTCTGCGGGCAGGCGAAACATTTTGCTGGCCAGAGGAAGGTTGGAAAGGTTGACGGACGCGAGAGTCATCTCCAGTCTGCACCCCCACATGAACGAACCCAGTGAGAGTGGAGGGCGTGGTAGGAAAGCGGGAAACACAGAAAGGCAACCTGCAGGTTTTCGTGTGACCATTCCTCGGAAATGTCAAAAGTTCGAACCGCTGGAACGAAAGATGTGGCGGTGCCACAATACAACTGCACAGCGCGTAAAACGCGCTCGTGCATTGGCCGTTCGTTCTCAGAGTTCATTGCAGTGTGGGAGAGAAATTATCTGAAAGAAAATTAGTCCACGAAGGATGTGGAAGTCGCAGGATCGCACTGGTCAAGGAATTAAAGGAGCGGGCACGCAGGTTACCTTAAAAGCAGAATCCTCTGCGAAAAATATCTAGAGGATTGCCGGCTCCTCTAGAACACGTCCCATATCCTGTTCTGCGCTGGAAGATGCCAGCGCAGAACATGCGGACAGTCTGGCGGGCGGGCAAAATATCCAGGGTGGAGGGACGGAGCTGGCGGGAAGGTGGTCATGGGGAATGTGAAAAATATCCTTTGCGGGCGTAAAAGACGGGGCGGAAGAAGTGTTTTTTTTAAAGTACGTGCTGTCTGCCAGGTGTGCGGAGACAGTCGCGGCGGCTTGAACAATGAAGAGTTCTTCAAGATGCGACGTTCAAAAATACTTTGACGTGATCCGCATGGTCGTTGCCATCGATGACCCCGCTCATGTGGGATGCCGATTGGTTGTCATGATCCGGGGCTCGGGTGGGATGTGCGATTATGCGATGGACCGGTCACATGTCTGGTACCATGTCTGGATGAAGATAGCGGATGGAGATAGCGAAAATTCATAATGAAAGTTGATGACAGTGTTTCGGGTGTGGCATTCAACTGTGACACTGTAATCTTCGTCGCACACCCATGCCATGTCAGCATGTCGCGAGGTGAATTTTTTTTGTCGTGTCGCAAACCCATGCCATGTCAGCATGTTGCGAAAGTCTGGAACCAGTCGCATCGCATTTGTCGCGAGGAAGCCATACTTAAGGGCTTTTTGTGGTGCAGTTTTTTAATTTACCGATATATAAATCGAAACTGATCGCGTCGCTGATTGGCTTATCCAGCGTCTGCAAAACCATCTCGTTTTTGTCGTGCGATCCCTTTCCCTTGTCGTCCCATATGCATGGTGCCTATCTCAGGCGCTCGCACTTCTTATTGGCGGTTATGGGCGATCAGTCCAAAACATCTCATGTAAGCCACCCTGAAATCTGTAGCACGTGCGCCTTCTATAATTATACAAAAAAACCCGTGCTCCTTGTACGTGCACAGTCAGCTCATGGTATTTCGCGTGTGACCCATGTTCATGGAGTTTATCTAATCTCATGGCTTCTCTGATTGGCGATCGGCCGGAAATATCTTTTATACGCCATCTGAAATCTGTCGTGCTTATAACTTCTGCATGAATATCCATAATTCGATACTACGCCCAGGAATATTCTATGCGTCTCTGATTGGCGGCAATGCTCTACCGATTTGTATAACTCTTCTGCTTGCCATCTTAAGGTGACCGGTGTGGACTGCAATATAATTATATATGTGCGGTTACTCCCGATCTGACAGGGAAATCACACTGTTTCCGTAAAAAAGGGCCCCAAGGTGGACAGTTCTGGTAGTATCGTGTGCGTCGATGTCACTTTTTCCAGGAAACCCTGTTTCGCTCCTATAAGGGAAACGCAGGACCTTGCAGCTTTTTTTTGAAAAAGCTGCGAACCGTCGGTGTATAATGTTGAGTATAATCGGATCTGTTTGCGACACGACAAAAAAATACACCTCGCGACACTAAAAAGGCGCTTCCGATGCCGTGATTGAATCATTCGTAGAGCTCCAGAAGAAATCTGAAAGGTCTCGATCGTCGTGCGAGGGTTCTTCCCCGTCCTCCTCGTCAGTAGTCGGGCCCGGTGAGTAGTCCGGTGACGGTGGCGCATCCCAATACAGCGGTGGAGGGGGCGGGTGTACCGGGATGTAAAGCCCGATCGGTGCATTGTGAAGGCCCTGCCGAGCACGGTGCCGGCCGTGCCGGCGCGGTGGAATAGCAACCGGCGCCGCAGAAGTGAATGCAGGCTCGCCGGTGATTGTGTCGGCAGTTGCTGAGGTTCCCGTAGTTGCGACTGCAGAGGCAGTCCTCGCAGCACCACCGACCGGTGGAGCCGTGCATGTGCGCGCACCGGCACCACCGACACCGGCAACGGCGTGCGGTGCGGCGGTGGCACAAATGATAAAGAGTGCACACACCAAGGAGGAAGTGAGGAGAGACCTCGCGAACCTCGGAATGCCGCTCCCGCAGCCGTACCGCGGCCGCGGCAGTACCACCGAGTCATCCTTGCCGTCATCGTCGCTCGTGTAGCAAGTCGCGGGCTCGTAGCCCATCACGCGTTCCGGCTCCTCAACCGCGGAGAGCAAATTCATGTCCGGGGCCGGCTCGGTGTGCATGTACCGCATCGCGAAGTCCTTGCCCTCAGTGTCCACTACCCGGTCTTGGGTACATCACGATGTACCCAAGCCACTCTTTGTTCCGCACGCCATGGCGAGATCGAAACATTTCAAGTGTCCATATGGCCGATATAAGTTGTCAATAACACACCAATCTTGGGTATGAACCATATGTTTGGCGGTATTCATGTCATAGACATGGGTTTTGGGGGGCGGTTGCCTAGGTGATTTTCCAGAAAAGACGAAATTCTCAAGTTCTAAATTCTTGGGTACATCGCTTGGGTACATCGATTTGTATGCATGGTTATGCACATGAAAATTGCATATTTGGTCGATGTTTCATTAGGGCATTAACATAGACCCTTCAAAGCACTTATTTTATCATGGGTCGGTCCCATACCTCACAAGTTATCATACTTCATCATCAAGACTTCTCATCATAAAACAGTGTCAGATTTTAGATTTCGCCTAAAAAAATGCGCGCGGACATGTGTGATGACTCCCACCCATCGATATATTGAACGAAGGCATATTTACATGTGCAATGCATGTTATCGCAAATACGATTGCCAAAGAATGAGCTGACAAATATTTTTGGTCATAATAATCAATATCACAGGTCACCTTCAACCGCTCGCGTCGACTCGTCCACATACCCGATAAGGTACCTCGTGCCGTGCGGCAAGTAAGCAGTTAAGCTTGGGGATCTAGGGTACGCCGAACATGACGAGAATAAATTAATTAAGATATTGTGGTGTAACAAACCTTAAAAAGTATTCCACTTTGTGAAGAATCCCCCCCCTAAGATATGCGAGACTGTGAAAAAGGCGAGTCGCAACAAACCGTGGTAAAAAAACAATTAGAAAAATGTTTTTGGGAGCCAAGTTGCGATTTGCATGGGTTTGAATGCACCTGACATGATATATATCCTACCAGGATGCTTGTGACGGCATATTCCCGTGTTCATGATGGTGTTGGCTAGCTATGTCGATGGTTCGTAACGACAAACCGTTGAATTTATGCCCCCATACCGTCGATTTAGCTTGGGTACATCCCTATGTACCCAGACCCTCTTGGGTACATCCCCATGTAGGCTGATTTTTTTTTTTGGGTTTGAAGTTATTATCTTCGAACCCAAAAAGAAATTCAGCCATTCCCTTGGAGCCACGCAATACACCTCACACTTGGTAGTTGTATTGCTTGAACATACTTCTATTGATACACACAACGACGAAGCCGCAGGTTGCGTAAAGATTAAGGTATGTAAGCAAAGATGATTGGAGTGTATGCACTTTCCGTGAACCCAAAAACGAATTCAACCTAAGACTATGATATAATCCTAACATAAGACGCAACTTTGCATAACTACTGAGGCTACATCAAAGATATCAATATGAGTCCGATGTGGTTGGGTTTGAGCCCAAGCAAGGTTGGCATACACCAACCTCGATTTCCACACCTCAAGAGGTCGCAAATTAGCTACAAACCCATAAAAATAAAACAGCCGATGCCTTATACTAAGTCGTTGCTCCTCAAACTTTGCTTACATATTCAAGGTGACCAAATGAACAAGTGACCACGAGTCCGATGTGGTTGGGTTTCATCCCAAGCTAAGTTGACAAATCAAGGTCTTGCTTCCCGATAGGTCCATTTTCACAAAAGTTCCGTTTTCTAGATCGCGAGATACAGGCGTTTCACCCACTCCAGACTACTAGGGTTCATTAGGGCTCGATAAAACAGTCGTGTCGGGTTGGGGTTCATCGATACCTGTAATTCGTGGCATCGACTGTTTTATTATCGGCAGTGGCCGCCATGCAACTCTCAAAATTCGAGTGTCGCATGAATTCGAGTGACGCACTCTCTATTAGGTTTTCGTGGTTTGGGACAAAAACCTCGACAAAGTTATTGAGTAACGTGTTACGTAATAGCAAATAAGTATAAGACACATAAAACAAAATTTAGTGATACAAATACAACAATATTTCTTGTACATATGTATAATGCCTATTTAAACCGGAATATCCAAAAAAAAGGTTTTCTGAACTTTTGTGAAAATGGCCCTATCGGGAAGCAAGACCTGGAAATGCCAACTTAGAATCCCACATCACGAGGTGCGTGCCTATTGGCGAAAAGGGAAAGTTGCTTTACAAAACATGCGCTGCTAATCCCACCTGCACACCCCGTCAAATGATGAAACAGCAAGACGCAAAACAAGTATCACAAGCAAAACACGTGAACAATTCAGGAAAGTATCATAGCAGCCTCACAGACTGCTCGCCCTGTTAGGCGAAGGATTGTTTCTGACGGTTGTGGGCGCCAACCTTCTTTCTTAGTGTGGTCAAGCTCAAGTCAACGGACCGCGAACGATACTGTAGAGTTAAGAGTACGAAAATAGTGTCACAGCAAATCGCGTGATCAATGGGCTTGGCATAAAATCAGAAATGAAGATATGAATTAAAAAACCGGTTCGCCGGCTGTGTCTCATCGAACCTGTGATTCCGTCACATGACAGTCGCGATGACTCTGTCATGTTCCGTGAACCTCCAGCGCGCCTACCTTTACCCCTCCCAGAATGAAAGTTGATGACAAGCTGATGGTAAGCAAAATTAGTTGGTAGATTTTGCATAATTTTTGTATTTTACAATATAAGTTGTATAGAAGTTATAAAAAGTTGGTATGTGATGATATGCTCCTATCCAAATTGATATGTGAACGATGATTTAGGTTTTAGCGCTCGGTGATGCTAGAATCATGCGCTAATTGCACATTCTTGTTTCGGGAAATGGGTCCCGAAATGGAGAATACAATTCTAACATATTTGTACGTATTCACAAGGTTATAATAAAGCATATGCCATACACGCCGTAGGGTATGCAACACAAAATGCAATATGTGCAATTCCAAGTTCTCCCGAGATGGAAATCTAGCTACCAGGAGATAAGCTCTAGTAAGGCAAGCACAACAAATACTTAAGATGTAATATTACTTCATACGAAAGAGCTCTACGGACTCATGCGCACATTGCGATACAGGTTGCAGGTTTCGGTCAGACTCTCTGCCTGTAATGGATAGCAGAACTACTGCCTAGAAGCCTCCCCAGCGCCTTTGCTCTTGCTTGAAACGTTCGGTGGCGCGGGCACGCGCGAGTTCGAGTTCACGGTCCTCAATTGCTTGCATCCGCTCACGGTAGGCGGTTTCGTTCTGGCGGAGGAGCTCATTTTGCATAGCAATCTCCCTCGGGGATACGTAGTCCCCCCCAGTTGGGTAGGGAGACCGGACGGGTAGCTCCGTAGGGTACGCGGTCATATCGTGGTTGTGGAAGCCTTTTCGTTTCAGTACGTGGTCGCCAGGACACATGTGACATGAGACGCAGAATAAAGCTCCCAGAATGAAAGTTGATGACACTGTCATGAACGTCGCGTCGTACAGCACATTCATTCCATATTTTAGAAGGAAATTTCGTTTAAATGTAAGGAGTGTCATTTGACCGTCACGTCACAGTAAATCGAGCTGTTCGCTTTTAACAGTGTGGTTTACATGGTAAAGGCGAATTACCCGGAAAACGTCGTGTTTGCGCTTTTGCGACCATGACAGCGCATCCGAAGGATGAAGCAGGATATAGTACCGACCAATTAGGACCTTCCGAGTCGACGTACGGTGAGATTTTTCCCCCATTCGCACCTGACACGTAGGACTGCGGGGATGGGCGCTTAAGCGGATGATGCCGCGGGGCCAGAAACAAGGTAAAATCAACCTGATGCTTAACTCCTATGCTGTTATGGCATTTGGAATTTCTACGGCATGGTCGGCTAGACCGTTGCTTGTTAAGGTGCATATGAAGACATACGTGTTCGTGCTGGCAACCAAGTTCTGTTTGGCATCGTTAGGCACATTTTGAGCTATCGAATGCCTTGATAGGGGGTGTCTAAGGGGTCCAAATTGGCGTTTGTGGGGGGGTAAATCGATCGATTTAAATGTCGTTTAAGCGTGAGATAACTGCACGGGAGTTAAAAAGCTCACCGTAGGTACTCTTTATATGTGATATATATATGGTATATGTATGCCCTGTGGGCAAGTGCTGTGCGCATGCGCTCTCATTTTGATGCATGGGTTTGGGTACGGAATGGCTTTGGGTTTGGGTTTGCGGAGAGCGCTGAAATCTGCAGCCAAACGTTTTATGTATACGAAACCTATATGAAACGTATCGTATGCCTTGTACTATGCGTGCTTAGCGGACGTTAAGCAAGCGCGGTACTATGGTCGCGTCAAGGAATGTATATGTACCATTCCTTGACGCGGCCATCAAGGGAAGTCGCGTAGCTCCCAAGTACTGTTCATCCGCTCAAGCGACATGAACAAACCTGGGAGCCTAGAAACACCCTTGCATACTATGCGTGATACAGGGCGCGTGAACACACGTTTATGATCACGTGTGTTCGTGCGGTGGGTTGTGCGGATGGCTACCCCTCCCGTGATCATCTTCGCGCAAATGAGCCGAAGATGATCTCGCGAAGGTAGACATGCGTTTGCAAGTGTAGTATGTATGCATATATGCAATTGTGATATGCTGTATGGTATGCAGTGCAATGATATGTGATAAAAAATACACCGCTGCTGCTAACCCAGGTCCGCCGCAGCGGTGTATTTTGAGCTGAAACTTAAGCCGAAAGTGATAAAGAAACAGTTTCGAACTTCCCAACACCGATGCATTTGCGTCCGATGACTGTGTACGTGTAATTGAACCGTCAGATCGAAAATAGTTTTATACACAGTGTCTCACGAACATTTCGAGTCATCGTCGTCATCGAAAATTCCAGTTTGATTAGGTCATGAATGTGATGTACGTCGGCTGTATTGCTATTGGGCTGGTGACATGAGACGCAGTCTGCAAAGCTCCCAGAATGAAAGTTGATGACACTGTCATGAACGTCGCGTCGCGTCGCGTCGGCTGTATCGTGTACAGTATGGGCTGGACGCTGGTGACATTAGACGCAGTCCGCAAAGCTCCCAGAATGAAAGTTGATGAC
>LGRX02003577.1:0-38202 GCA_001247695.2 Cymbomonas tetramitiformis
CGTGGCCGTACGCCGAGTGCGCTCTGCGCTCGTCCAATCTGAGGTACCTCCCCCCCTCGGACAGGCGCAAGACCGCACGGCGCACAATCCCACGGGACGCCACCCGCAAAAAGCTAAGCCTAGCAACGAAAAACGCCGCCCGCCGCCACGCCCGCAAACCCGCCGCCCGATCCCGCATTTCCTGACCCCTAAGCCAAACCACGCAACGATCGCGCCCGACACGGACATCCCGCAACACCTGAAGCCGCAGAACGAACCACGCCGCCCGATCCCAAGCCCGCCGTCGAGCCATATGCGCCGCGCGGCACGTAGCCACTTGAGCCAGGTGCTCACCACCGCCGTGCGCCATAGCCGACTTTAACTCCTAACGCCCCGGCCAAGATCTCGCGCCATCCTAACGCCCCGGCCAAGATCCCGCGCCATCCCAAATCAATCAGTGCTAGGGGAGTGTGCGGTTCGACCGCAAACTCCCGCCGTACACGAGGAGGTTGTTAATCCCTCGAGCACATGACGAAGCTACACTAATCGTGTGTGGAGGCACTAATATATGCAATTGCAAAGGAGTAGCACCCGCCGCACTCAGGAATTTACCACTCGTGCACGAGCACGAGTGGCCAAACCGGCCGAAGCGCGGCAATTCCCGAGCCTAGAGGGTACAACACTTAGGACATCCGCGATCTAGAAACACGAGGACATTTTAGCAAAGGCCGCACAATTTGTAAAAAATTGCGCAGCGCTCCCGCCGCGAAGGGTCGGTTTTGCCAAAAAATCCACGCGATTCCTAAATCTCCGAAGCCTGAGGCCTAAATCCTAGACCCAAACCGCTCGCGCCACATATGCGTTATGCATGCGCAAACAAGGGTTGCCACGTGAGAGCCCTCACGCAATTTACCGTGCGGAAAGAAATTCACGACGGCCTTGGCTTCAGGGGCACCTGAAACCACCAAACACACACCCACCGACGCGAACATCACCCCAAGCGACAAGATCTAGATTTCAAGAAACCATCAAGGGGGCAAGGCAATTCGCGAAGGCAAGCGCGCACCTCAAAAGATTGTGTCGTTGGGCTAGATTCCTCCACTCCAACGCGGTCCCAAGGGTACCTGGAACCCTCAAACCCACACACCGCCGCGCAACAAAAACGAAAGCACAGACATTCTCGATTTCGCAGTGTCGCAATTCGCTAGCTAGTCGCGCAAGGCAAGGCGGGTATGATCAGAATTCGCGCTAAAAAGACAGGGAAGCAACGTGAAAACACGAACTAATTACCATTTTGTAGGAGTCTACACTCTTGCTTCTTCTCTTCTTTACGGTTTCAGACTTATATTATCTACACTTATTAAACGACCGCACGAGGTATGATTTCGGTTGGTCTACTATCGGACTTCGGTTTCGTAAATCCTTCTAGTAATGCTTTTGCTTTCAGTGCATGCTTTCAATACACAATATACAGCAGTTACGGCTCTTTACTTTTATGTTACACTTTTCAGTTCAGTTCTCATCTCCGAAACGGGTTACACTTAGAGTTCTTATACATTCAGGAACTCTTTCCATAACTCAACTGTACTGAGTACTCCGTACAACAGGCTAGGCACCTCACATCAACATCATTCTGATCGGTCCTACTGTACTCCGTACTGAGTACTCTTGCGTTTTGTACTTAGCCGTTTTTCTTACTCTTGTGCTTGCCTCCTAGCACAAGTTTAAAGTGGACTCTGTTCCCCCCGATATCCTAACCCTGAAGTACTATAAGTATTATATGGGGGGCAACATCCTAAGAACTGTAAGGTGAGGGTTTAAAGTGGACTCCTCATAGAGACCCCCCGATATCCTAAAACACCTCGAGGGACGCCTCACCGGTGTACGAAGACTGGCCAACTCGACAACAAAGACATCAAAGACATATACAAAAGGTATGCACCCTATATTGTGAGGTCACAACACTTCCAAGAGGGGAGATCTGTCAAGGATATGACCGATGACATATGTGTCATTCATGTCATACGTGCCATACCTGTCATACATGTCATATCATGTCATTGCATGTCATGTGTCATAATGACATACAGTCGTCAAGTATTGTCAGTACCGTCGACTATGACATGTACGGTCAGTATGTCTATCATCCACCTAAGGTGAGTGACATCTGTCATCGAGAGGCCAAGTATATGGCATCGAGATGGCGAAGCAAGATAAGTCTTCAAGAATTGAATTGTTCTGTCAAGACGCATCTTCGCTTCTAGCATGCACTGAACAACATGCGAGCATCAATGGCTATATTGTCTAGCCGATGCGTCAAGTTCACCTAGTGCTCTCGAGTTCACAACTCGATGGTGGTAACGCGTATGACGCGTGGGAGCGCTAGAGTATATGAGGAGCATTGAGCTCAAGCACGCACTTCTGGTCCCCGGACTGCTGCACTCATACCCACCAAACTCTTGCGCGTTGCTGTTACTGTTCAATAACAACCGTGCTATATTTCCGGTCGTCAAGACCTTGACAACAGCCCTGTTCTCACGAACGAGCCGCTGCTCCTTGGCCAAGATGGGTCGCGGGTCCACCTTGGCCGGATAACGCAATGACGAATGCTCTGCCTGCAACTTCTGCCGAACCGCTGGGGGCACGCACCCTTTGATCAAGTCGATCCGAGCGCGTCTTCCGTCCCGGTTGGACACCGCGTCGGTGCCCTGCGGGAACCCGTCGGCCACGGAGTCGGGCTTCACCATGTAAGTGAGCGTATCGCACACGAGCTTGTTGACGTCCTCGTGCACCACCAATTCTGGGTGGTCGAAGTTGAAGACGTCAATCTCCGGTCCCGCCGAGAGGATCTTCTGGTGCAGCGCAATAACGAGCATCGCCAGCTTGTCGGTGTCGCTGCCGTCGGCTTCGAAATACACCTCTTTGCCGCCAAGCACATGCCCACGAGCCGCACTAGCCCATCTGCGATGTTGCCCGGTCGAGTAAACGTCCGAGACAATCTTGGACACATTGTCGTACTCGAACTTTGAAGCTCGGGCCGCAGTTGTGTCAGCCCCAACCGCATGTATAGGCTTCGTTGGTGTTGCAGGCGTAGGCGAATCGCGAACCGCATCCTGCAACCTGATGGAGGCGTCCAAGTCGCTCTCCTTCATACGTCTCTTTCTAGTTATCGATCCCGTCATCTTGATGAAAGCCAACAAAGTAGATGGTTCACACGTCGGACTAGCTGTTCGGAACAACGAAATTAAAATTTGCCAGAAGCTGCTGCGGGAATATATAACCAGGTGTTGGCGGAGAAATAGATGCCGACGTCAACCGGTGTGCGACCCAACTAGGCGGCAAAAGGTAGCTAATCTCGGCCGATGGTTCCTAGGTGATGTCTAGTCGAATCTCACCAAACGCGTCGCCAACACGTGATCCCGTAAAGCAGGCGCCTCAAATTATCACAACGCGTCCTGTCAGGGCGCCCAACGCATGGCGCACCACCTACTCAAACGGCGTCTTTAGCCAATCATGGACAAAGTACTAAACGAATTATACGTAGAATGGGTCCACGACCTAGAGGGATATATCCAACTGATATATCCAATCGAGTCAGAATACAATGTTTCCGTTCACTCAGTGAGTCACCCGAATTGTTATTGATAATCAAAGATAAAGATAACTTAAACTAACAACCCGTTCTCGGTCGGTCGGTCACACGGTACTGTACACCTACTAATTGTATTACTACTGCAGTGGCACACTCTGGACGGATAAACCAGATCTAGGGGATCAAGGGCCTACTTGTCAGGGCTGCCCTAAACACGGATCTCGGCAGCCACTAGCGCACAACTGGTATCGCATATATATGTTGACCACCTCCACGACTCAGTCGGGATGGATTTGTACTAGGAATTTTGTAGATATCGTGAGAGTTGCGTTAAACTTGCGGTAAAAGTGCATTCGTATTTGTTTAGTTTATCGAACGGGAAATGTCGCCGATGCGCCCCATTATGGTGTTAGATTCGTAATTTTGCAATCGTTGAAATTTCATATACGGCTTGCAGGGCTACGGAATTGCTTGCAGAGCTAGTCATGATTATCAACATGGGTGAACGCTGGGAAATTGTATGATGTTTTTCTAGGTAGTTGTTTTGGCATTTGAATGAGTTTGTTTGCTGCTGTGCCTTTGACAATTCGATTGTAGGATGTGCACCTTACAATAAAGTTTCTGACACCTCTTTACATATATCGGGCATTTTACTCGATTTTCGACCTAAAATTCCCGATTCAGCTGAAATCCCACACAATGGACTCACAGGGACATCAAATATCGAATTCTCAACCTAAATCGTGGTTCTCCAACATGCAAAACTGTAGGAATCGTGCTCCATATGGGCGTGTACAAAAAACAGTTAATCGACCCCATCTGAGTCGCGGAAGTGGTCATGCACCTTAATTGTTGATAATATAGTCCTGCTCAAAAATTATGGGGCACTTTTTGACGATTTCGAACACGCTTTCCGAAAACGCACCCCCTTCACACATGGATATTGCTTATGTGCGACTGCCACCAATTCGGAATATGCAGGGAGTATACAAATGACGACTACAAGGCCAAATTTCACAAGGGGGGGGTCGAGTCATGCAGTACCACTCCTGACGCGTTTACCACGCGGCAAGCAAAAATGCCCATTTTTAAGGGGTTATGCTGAGGGGGTCGAATGACGTTTTTTTTCAAAATCAGGAAGTCGCTCCCAAGTGACATTTGAAATCGAAATTTTGGGGTTACATAGTGGGCGGTCGATAGGCATTGATTGACTCCCTGAATGGCCCCTATATGGACCCCCACAGCATTTTGCCATTTTCGACGAATTTTGGCTGAAATTAATTCCGAATTTTCAGAATTAAAAATACGGCACTTTTGGAAAAATTCGGGGGTCACCTTCTCGCGCGATCTTCGGGAGCCCCACTTCATGAATGAAGGGTCCATGAGGTGGGCGAAAGGAGAACTGGTCACTGGGTCGGTCGGGTTGTAGGTGACACCACTATAGTGTCACTAGTCTACTTGACTACTTGAGACCTTGAAGAATCCCTACCCGCAGAACCTCTAACCTTATTGAACTCGGTGCAACCATGCCTTATGGGAGCAGACGAACCACCTCGCGCGCTGCCACACCTTCTATGGAACCGAGGTGACATGCGCGGATGCGCGACCGACAGGTTCGGGCAGTCTCGGCAACACCACGCCCGCTCTTCGTTGCCCCTTAATTCATGAGCAGCACTATATGATACCGGTATGTAGCTTACAAATTATTGGTACCATCTATAACCGAGTTCTAAATCCCAAAAAAAAGTGAGAGAGTCTAGCACACGCTCTACCCGATGTTTGCATGGCGTGCAAATCAACGGTGTGGGCGACTCCCAGCAAAATACATACCGGTAGTCGACGACATCTTCTCTATGACGTTAGTGTCAAATATAACACATCGTTGGTCCAGTACAGCAGCCAAAAGTACATCAATGGTTTAAAATACACGATCGCGACATCAATCAATGTGTATGTGTATGCACACGCGTGCACACGCCTGGGTGCGAGTGTGGCAAAAGGGTCCATATAGGGACATTTCCCTATATGTGTCCCCACCGTCCCTATATGTGTTCCCCATCGTCCCTATATGTGCCTCGATCGTTTTTGAAAATTCGATTTCTATTTTATTTTACAAGAGACACTCGATTAAAAAATATTCTGAGAATGCCACGTGCACATATGCGATCTTCGCGACTAAGAAGATGCTGATCAATCATCCCGCTCATGCATATTCCTTCCGCGGCATGCTTGTATGCCACGCTGGCCCTATATGGGTCGAAGTGTCCCTATATGTGTCCCCATCGTCCCTATACGTGCCAAAGTGTCCCTATATGTGTCCGACACATACAGGGACATGTCCCTATATGGGCCCTTGTGCGTGAGTGTGGGAATGAGTTCGGATCCTTTGCTACAAATGTCGATGTGTATGTGGCTTATCCTTGGACCGATTCCTTTGGTACCAAAGAGCCGCAGAAGTATTTGTGTGTATGCTTATCCTTGCGAATCCTTTGGCATCCCGTAGCCACAGGAGACTGCACTATGTACCCTCGCTGGGGATCAAAGGATTCAGCACACACTTTGGGACACTCATCCGGATTCTCCGGAGCTCACTAGTGAAGAATGGGACCCCCTAAGCCTCGCTGAGCCACCCGAGTATGCGTGTGTGTATGCTTATCCTTGCGAATCTTTTGGCACCCCGTAGCCACAGGAGACTGCACAGCGATTCCGTAGGTACCAAATCCCGAAAAAAAATCCTAAACCCTGAAACCCTAAATAACCCTGAAACCCTAAAAAACCCCCTAAAAACATCCACATATATATATATATATATGCGTGTGGTGTATGCTTATGTGTATCCTTATCCTTCGGCAATCCTTTGGCACCCCGTAGCCACAGCACACACTTCGGGACACTCATCCGGATTCTATATATGCGTGTGTATGTGTGTGTGTGTGCTTATACTTGGACCGACTGTGGGTGTGTATGTATGCGCGCGCTTTCTTATGCTGAGTCGATTTCTTTGAACAAGTCTGTGTACCAAGTGTTGTGGGCGTGTATGTGCTGACTTCCATGATGTGAATTGCAGATTATCATAACTCACCCACGGAGGCCCACAAGGGTGCAAGTCCAACCATAACCACGAACAGACCAAGAGCTCATGGCAAGAGCCCAATGCCAATGCATCTCTAACACTAGTATGCGATTGATCGTGCCTTCACCCAGAAGCAAGGCAGCCCATCAGCAATCAAATTGCTGTCGCAAAATCATTTCCTCCTCGGACTTCCAGGTCACGGCGTCGCGGCCATTCTGCACACATCAAAGCCAACGCAGTCAGTGGTCCATGCTGTAGCTGGGTCTGGTTCCAATTATTACTCTCCAACTGAAAGTAACTCTACATAACAAAAGAGCTATGCAAGAAGCTCCATCGATGCAACAAACGTAGAGTCTCCGCAGCGCATCCATTGTACCGCAAGTGTGAAAGAGATTCACTAGAATATAATAATGATGTTCTCGGCGCATACAACTTTCAGCTTGCCCACTCGACAGCTGGACTGAATTATCATCAGTCAGGGACTGTTAAAACGGTCATCACATGCAAGCTGAAGACGCAATCATAGCCTCACGTATCAACGATTAAGGGCTGAGTATGCTACCAATAAAAGGATTATCAACAGTTAATGGTGGAACACTTCGCCGTTGTTCGAACCATGATTGTCTGTAAATGTCGACTTCATTGAAAACCCCGCAAAACAATCATAGTGGCACTTGTGGCGTCCCTCCCTCCCACCGAGTTCAACCGCAGTGGCACTCGTGGCATCCCTCCCGCCCACCGAGTTCAACGGCAGTGGCACTCGTGGCATCCCTTCCTCTCAACCTATCCAAATAATGAAGAGAACGGGCTCATCACAGCACATATGGAGGAAATAATTTGGGTTAGAAGAAACCTGTGCCAACATGCGTTTCTTCTTTTCACGCTCCTTCACCTCGCCTTTCTCCCCCGTTCCTGAGGTCGCCCCCCACTCACCTTGTCAAAACCACAACATTGCCATACACCCCCTTAGTAGCACTCACCACCCGAGAGATCATGGCCTGGCGATGCCCTGTGAAAATCTGTGCCCTTCCCTCGTCTGCTATGCCCAACCCCTGGCGGCGCCATGCGCACACTTGTGGCCTTTCCTGATCCCACAATCCGTGCTCTTCAACCGGGCCATCACCTAACACCACGCTCCGCTTCAGCTTCTCCGGGGGCTTCTCCACGAGATTCTCGGGCTTCACACTCCGGTTGGCCTGCACGCATCGGCTCAGCGCACACTCAGCACTCAGACACCCATCATAGTTGCGCATGTCCGGGTGTTGTCTCGGTGCTCTATCACAGTTGCGCATGTCCGGGTGTTGTCTCGGTGCTCTATCACAGTTATGTCGGGTGTTGTCTCGTTGCTCTATCTGATTCGCTATGTCGGGTGTTGTCTCAGTGCTCTATCAAGGTGCTTTCTTTCCGAATTATTTGTCTCAGTGCTCTATCACAGTTGCGCATGTCCGGGTGTTGTCTCGGTGCTCTATCACAGTTGCGCATGTCAGGGTGTTATCTCGGTGCTCTATCATAGTTGTACACACATCGAGGAATTGAGGACACACCTGGGCGCCCAGCATGGCGAGCGCGAGAGGATCAACAGCCGGCGCTTTGGTCGTCTCCTCACTGCCACAGCAACGGACTTTCCGCAGTGATTTGCAAGGTCAGAGAGCAGCACACACGACAGGATACTGATGCCCAAGCAAGGCTTCTTCTGCTCAAGAGGTGCAGAAAGGCACCCTGAAATCTGGATCACGACTGGTGTGTCAGTCAATGGATGAATGCTCCCCGCAAAGGACGCCGCACCGCCTGGCAACAACGCGAGTGTGAAGTGCGTGGTGCGCCCAGAAGGTGAAGCATTTGAAGATGCGCTGATGTCAAGCCCGGCGCCTCAATTGTAACAGTTGGAGGTTGAGTTGATCCACGTTGAGTATGCGTCTTTGACACAGGTTCTGGAATTGGACAGAGACGAATGTGGGGTCCAGGATATGCTCACAGCGATAGCTAAGATGGAAAGATGTGATCGAATTTCAAGTTTTCCTGATTGTCGGAGGATGTCTCCACCGTACAAGCGAAACGCTTAAGATGGCGAAGCGGGGTATTACCTTCGCTGGGTATAGCGCACAGCTTTCCTCGAAACGGAGGCCCCTGCGCGCGAGGAGATGTTGCAAAAGAAAATCGCTATCACCGTTCCGTGCTATACGCTCCTCACACGCGCGTGCTACGAGCTCCTCGCACGCGCGTGCTATACGCTCCTCATGGGCGGTACAAAGGACGATCGAGCCCAAAATAGGCTCATGAAGGCGGTCAAACGGGAACGTGAGGATCGCATAGCAGAAAGAAGGTGGGCATTCACCTGAGGCGGCTGCTTTTGTTGCGTGCTCAGCCATCGTAACGACAGCTTCCTCATGGGTTGGTTCTTGCTCTGCCGTGCCGTGCAACCGTCTCAATGTTGCACTGGCGATTATTTTTGGCACCGTACGGGAGTTCGGGTCTACGTGCTGAATCATTACCGTGATTCACGCTAGGGCCGGCACTTCACAACACTGTGAGAAGGCCCGCTGGGTGTGTTTTAGGCTTTGCCATCGTGCATTTGATGCCGCCGAACTATTTGGACAATCCTTGAGAGGGTCGGTGTCTGCGCTGTACTGTGAACCGGCCGGCTGTACCTACATAGGGTTTGGCATCCTACAGGTGTTCACAGCAGCCCTCAACATCCACATAATGTTTGCCGCTGACGCCGGCACTCTCCAAATATGGTGGCCACCCACACTCGGGGTTAAAGGGCTTGGTACCTTCCCATGGCCGCGGCTTCGGGACCTCGCGCTGGACCACTGCTATCGGCTTCGTGGCATCGGGCGTTAGGAACTTCGGCGGCCCTTTCACCTGCACTACCAGGAGTGCCGCCGAAAAGAAGACTGTGACGAGAAGAAACCTTGAGCACAATACTTGCACAGCGGGCGCTATGAAGAGCGAGGCAGTCGCGGAGTGGGCTTGCCGGAAGAGTCATGGGTCTGCCGGAAGAGTCATGGGTTTGCCGGAAGAGTCATGGGTTTGCCGGAAGAGTCATGGGTTTGCCGGAAGAGTCATGGGTGACAGGAAAAGAAGCCCTGGTTCATAACGAGTCGGACACGGGCCGCTAGAGGGGCCAGGGGGTAGTGCGGAACGCAGGGCGCCGACGCGTAAAGGGTTGCGGCGATGGGCGCGTATGTCAAAAATGAGAAGGGGCTGCAGAGGGCAGCACAGAGGAGTGTTTTCAAGAGCAGACGAGGGGGAAGATACGTTGATCAGCTGCGGCGGTCAAGGGTTGCGAGCGAGGTAACAGAGGACATATATCTGGGCGTTGCACCTCTGAAAAGATATCGGCTGGACTGGGCAGGAGACTTTGCGGGGGAGCTTCTTGTCTGAGGTCGGGTGCAGATCTGTAAGCAAAGCAGTTCACGAATCAATGCGCAGAAATCAGGATTTTTTTTCACAGATACCATGTGGGCATGATGACGCCTATGAGAATGCACACTAACCCTATGTGTTCAACGCACACGCACAACGTTAATCGTTATAGACCAGGGATATCTTGCTGCTGCAGTAGGTAATTGCAAGATCCCGTAAACTCAGACGACTAGAAACGTGAGAGAACGTGAGTATCTGTGCGCAGCGAAAACAGAGAGCTGGCGCTCTGCCGCAACCGTCTTGCTTTGAACACGTGGAGTTTGAACGCAAATCGGACGAGGAAGAGCGCGCAACCGTAGAAGAGAAGTTGATGAGATGAAAGCGGGGCTGAATCTATACGTTTCCACTTCATTTTCTTCTTCAGAGTTTTCGTCGGAATCGCTGTCCGAATCCGCCTCTGGTTCTGTCATCTGTCGTGAAACGGGTGCCTGCGGAAGTATAGGCACCCGTTTTTAGTAAAATGCGCAGAGAAATCGAGAGATTGGGTGCCGAAGTCATTCTCAGCTGAAAGTATGGAGGGAATATGATGGCACTCACGTCGAAAGGGTTGTCTTCTTCACTGTCCGATGTGTCCGATCCATACCCGGCGACCAGCGCCATTTAAGCAAGGGTGTTCGAATAGGCGCAAGAGATAAGGTGTAATATGGGTTTTGCGGTCTTACAACTGCAATCTTGTTGATACTTTAGCCGGAAGTTAAGGTTAAGGGGTGAACGGTTGAGTAGCAGGCATAAGAATCCATTCAGATCATCCTTCATCATGATGTAACCATCGCCTCCCTTCCGAGAAATTGGGAAGCCGAAGCGGAAGGAAACTCGAACTGCATCTCTCGTTTGCGTCTGCGTCTCTTGTCCTGTTTTGTCATAACGTATGACCTATTTGCTATCGTATGTGTTGTATTAGGGATCAGCCATAGCCATCGCGATGGGAATAGGGTTTGTGTGTTTCGACTTTCGAGAAACGAGACATCACATACACATTCAAGACATTCTCTTAGGCAGACTTGAAAAATTCAAACGCAGCAAATTAGGTTGCACTTCTGTGTCATACGCTGATAATACTTCCCGCTGCAACTGGCTGCGCTAACTGCACTCGTTCCAAGCTTTGCAAACTTTGGACGTTTCGCTGCTTCGGTATATGGGGCGCAGGTTGCAAGGGAGAGTGGGGCGCATCGGGGAACACTACACGTTTCTTTCCGGTTTCACTTACCTCCTGCTATGGTCGAGTGTGCTTCTCCCTCGCCAGACTTGCGCGGTGCGTATTCCCTCTCTGACACTTCTCTGAACGTCACCCTTCGAGATGTCACTTTTCGCCCGGATGATGGTTTTGGGTCGTTTCGCTGATACGCAGGAGGTGTCCCTTCAAGAGTCTGTCGGTAGCTATGCGGGTGCGTCTCACTATGGACGAGCTTTACACTTTGTGTGACTGCTGCGAGTTGTGGATAGCTGTGTTTCGAGCACGAGACTAGTGCCATAATGATTGGCATATTTTGCAGACGTAGCACATGGAACCGCTCCTGAATCTCATTACACCCGGCCGAGTTTTCGCCTTTCTTGCGCAATCTTCCCAGACTGCGTACCGCTTTGCCTACCTTTCGCAGCAAGCTGTAAAATTTGTCTCAGTTGCTCCGACCTGTACTAATAAGTCGCTGGGATGTTTGGACTGCGTCTTCCTCCGTGAATGCAACGCAATCCATTGAGCTGGTTTTTTGTCCAAGACATGTTGGTCCTCACCTCGCTCCTATTTGTGCGTGATAATGGTTTTGGATTTTCTTTGACGGATCACAAGCCATGCAGAGTGGAACCCCCATCAGAGAAAGCTCCCTGTCGTACCCTTTTTGGCAAATCAAACACGCTCTGTGTGTTTGGCGGAAGTTCATCCATCACCACCGCTGGAAGTATGAGCCACGGGTACCCTATGTTCCGTTGGGTTCCAGCTCGCCCAGACACACTGATACATCCGCGAGTCTGGGTGGTGCCCCTGCCAGGCCCGCAGGAGACGCCTGAGGGAAGGGGCCCCCCTAAGTCCGCCCGTGGGGTTCCAGGTCGTCCAGACTCATTCATACTTCCGAGAGTCTGGGGGGTGCCCCTGCCAGGCCCGCGGGAGACGCCTGAAGGATGGGCACCCCAAATCCCGCCAACTATCGCCGTGTCCTTCCCCTGATGTGTCATGGCCGCGTCTGCTGGGTGGCGCCTGCCACCATCCCCCACAGCCTGCTTGGGCCCCGAAGCCGCGCCACCGCCAAGCCACCCCCTCCCTCGTCCGTCCCGCGATACTCATGGGTTGTCACTCCGGCCTTGCCTCGTGTGGCCAACCGCTCCAACACCTCTGTGTGTGTGTCTGTGTGTCTCCAGCGCATTCCCAAAAGGAGGAGGGTAGCTCAACTGCAGTCAAGCAGTTCGACGACTTCATCAACTTGGACCGCGATAAAATGTTGAGAGAGTTAAAGATATTCTCTTACGAGCGAGCAGACGCCCAAAAGGCTGGCGGCCAAGTTCTGCCTCCACCTTCAACATGTACGGCTCTGCATATCATATTGTAGAGTCCATACCTGAAATCAATCTCCACTCATATAAGACCTCTTGTGGCTCAGATGTGACGAATCTTCATTATTGCCCTAAACCTGCGTCTACTGCTAATCGGTTTCCCGCAGTTGAATCACACATTTCGAGTTGCCCACCTCGTAGAAAGGTGTGTGAAGCTGCTTGGATTTCGTGGGCAGTGGGTAAATACAGCGGTGAGGCGAACTTTATGGAGCACTTGTTCAAGTCAAATCTGATGACAAATGAGCCCACTCAGGTCGTTGGCGCGTGCACTGGCCCCCTCTTCCCTAAAACACTTTCTTCGCATTTATACACCAGCGGGCGCGATACGTTGGCCCGTTTCGATTCATCGTTTTGCGGTAATCTGAGCCGGAGATGCACTCTTTGTTGGTTGGGCCTGGAATGCTGAAAGCAGCCAGGGTTTGCGAAGTGCTTGACAGGCGACGCTGTTCCTCATGCCCTTTTCTTGCACTCGACTTCGATGGCTAGGAAGAAGTATTGCCGAGGTAGCTACGGCGATAATGAACGCTCCCCAGGAAGCAGTTCACGCACCTGGCCACTGAGAGGCAGCCTTGCGTTCATTAGCTTTGTTGAGTACCATACAGTGTCCTTGCAAGATCCCCAATTGAAAGTGCCCCTATTCAGTTTGAAAGTGCCCCTATTCAGTTTGAAAGTGCCCCTATTCAGTTTGAAAGTGCCCCTATTCTGCTGTGCTCCTGCAGTGAAGTGTATCAATGCCTTTCTGTAAACTCTATTGAGAGAAAACCTACCCCCAGCTATTTTTTCAGAACAACTAGTGTGCACACCATTTCCTGCTCGCTGCGAGTGCGAAACTTCGAGAGAAAGGACTTTATCGACCCAGTGTGCTAGATAGGGCGCTGTGTTCGTCGGGTTTTCAGTGCTCGATGCTGCTGTGCTCCTAGGCTGAAGGCATTTTACAAGGATCAGCAATATAGCAACCAGGCTCAGCGAGACGCAGACTCGAAGTCGATAGCAAGGCCGGTGATCATCCGCAGCTGAGCCAAACTTTTACGGGCTAACTGTTGGGTCGTCCACGGCGACGTATCCCGGGTGGAAGACGATAGTCACCACCTGAACGTTTGTGTTTGGCGCGGCTGGATCCAGGGCAAGCAAAAGGCGAAGACTTGGGTGCGAGAGTACGTTCAGCGTTTACGCTCGCAGTACCCTTGGTACAATCGCACGCTGGGGGCAGATCATTTTTACATCTGTGCGCATGACATCGGGAGCTCGGTCGGAGACCTTGCCACGCCGGAGGACAGAAGCTTTCAACGCAATGTGATTGCAATGGTGTACACTGCAGGCTACCACGGTGCCCGCTTCGCCATCCCTAGACACGGATCTCACCTCGCGATGCTCGCTCTGGTGGTCAGACCGTGCTGGAAGCTTGCGCGGGGAACTTGCATGGCCTGCCACATACTGAACCTTGTAAAAAGCGGTCGGACTGTGAATAGGCTGGCCAGTACATACAGGCGAGGGGACTTGGTGATAGTGCATAGTCATCATGGCACCGCTCAGATGCCTCGCTGGAAAGCTGACATTTACATTGTGAGTGCAAGGCGACTTGGAGTTTGTCAAGGCGTTCCGCATCCCGAAATCTCACCGGATGCCCGTCTTATCACTTTCTCAAGCACACAGTGTTCCCTGAACGCCACAGATGCGATTCGGTCCCGCGAGTAAGTCATCTTCCAACATGACTGCTGAGGTCTGAGCGACTCCCTTGCACGCTGTTCTCTGCATGAGGGGATGTGAGTTGATGGTGTGCCTAAGCACAGGCGGAGGCAAAGGTGACACGTCATACTTGCCAAGGTGAGGCTTCAGATAGGAAGTGCCAATATACGCCGCCAATAGACGCACCTCGGAGATAACCAGCAGCAACTTGGACTCCCCTTCTGGAAACTTTCACCTTTTTGCCGAGGATTTTCTCTCCCGAGTATTCACTCGACAGAAATATCCGTGAAAATGGAAACAGGGGACGTGTTTGACGATTTCTTTCGCAGCTGGCGGTCCGTTGGATGACGCATCTAGCTCAGGACGCTGTTCACAAGGGCGCGTGAGAGCGGAGGCGTGGCTTGTGGGGAGGTGACGGGGTCAGGGGTCATATCCCAGTGCCTCAGTGTGTTGCTAACATGGAAGATTATGCTGCTGGAATCGGCTCGCGGTACGTCGATTCCATCCCCAGACGGCGCTACCATCGGGGACATGGATGGACCCTTTGCATCGCGAACGGTGGCGTGCACACTTGGCCACAAGCACTCTTGGCCGAGTTGCAGGCGCAGAAACCATGCGTCGGAGGCACTTCAAACAGTGTTGGTGTGTCTATGCATTTGTCACATGCAGTGCTGGCGCGATGACTTATGCATGTATCTCACGCAGCACTGGTGATGACTTTTTGAAAGTGTCACATGCAGTGCGTGAAGTATTGACTGCAACACTATTAATCACAGGTATTGTCAGGCAGGGACACGAATCCCCTGCGTGTCAGAGGGGGACCGGCGTCTCCCCCCCTGAATGTTGCAGATTTTTGGAGCTAGATGGGGGTATCGGGTTGGCTGGTGTTGAGTCGGAGGGGTAGCTCGCCTCGACTGTTGGCGAAGCCGTATGGGGGAACGTGTCTGAGGTCATCGATCCGGTGAGGCGGCCTAGATCGATGAGTCAGTCAGCGCCTCCGAGAGATTCTGCCATGACAGTGACAGGGTGACAGGGCCGGAGCTCCAAACAGTGGGTAACGATATCGGTTAATATTGTTGCGACAGTTCGGAGTCAGTGTCGGAAATCTCAGCCTCAGGAGTAAAGCTCCATTCACTGGCCTTCCTATTTTTTGCTGAGATTTTTCGGAGCGTTCGTTACGATGAGCGAGGTAACCAGCAGAATTTCTTGTGAAGGGTTGGAACCGGAATTTGCCGGTGGTGCGGGATGCGCAGACAGATATCCGCACATTCTTAAAGTCTCTAAGATTGTGCAGGCCTTGAATTGAATAGAATGAGACTGGGATGCGCAGACAGAAATCCGCACATTCTTAAAGTCTCTAAGATTGTGCAGGCCTTGAATTGAATAGAATGAGACTGGGATGCGCAGAAAGAAATCCGCACATTCTTAAAGTCTCTTAAGATTGTGCAGGCCTTGAATTGAATAGAATGAGACTGGGATGCGCAGACAGATATCCGCACATTCTTAAAGTCTCTAAGATTGTGCAGGCCTTGAATTGAATAGAATGAGACTGGGATGCGCAGACAGAAATCCGCACATTCTTAAAGTCTCTAAGATTGTGCAGGCCTTGAATTGAATAGAATGAGACTGGGATGCGCAGAAAGAAATCCGCACATTCTTAAAGTCTCTTAAGATTGTGCAGGCCTTGAATTGAATAGAATGAGACTGGGAAAGAAAAATTCACCGAAATATATTTAAAAATAGGACTGACAAAGAAGTGGGCATTGGGCTATACTTGGGAATGCGAACATATCGCTGGTCTTGTCGGAAGGAGGGCAAACTTCACCGCCGCTGTCCAATCATGCCGCATGTGATCCGCATGGGGCATGTGCACACGCCACCCGCCAACACGGCTTGGGTTACGTGCATGCATTACCAGAAGCAACGCACAAGACGCGCACATGATGCCTGTATCACCGCACCAGTCGTGAGCAAGTCACCTACATCACCACACCAGACACATGCATGACGCCTACATCACTGCATGAGACATGAGCATGCTACCTACATCACTGCACAAAACACATGCATGACGCCTACATCACTGCATGAGACACGCGCGTGTCACCTACATCATTGTACAAGACACGTGGATGTCACCTACATCACTGCACAAAACACATGCATAACGCCTACATCACCGCACCAGACACACGCATGTCACCGACATTACCGCATGAGACACGCGCATGTCACCGACATTACCGCATGAGACACGCGCATGGTGCCTACATCACTGCACAAGACACATGCATGTCACCTACATCTTCTTTCTCCGTCTTAATCTTGGCATGTGCCAAGGTGCTTGATCCCAGAGTGGAGCAGGATGAGGGATGCAGGGTGATGACAAGGGAGTGGGAAGGGGGTTTGAAGGGGGGAGGTTGCGCTCATAGACCTCGGCTTGCCTTTTTTGCTGGAAAACCATCAGGTAGCCTTCTCGCCACGCGAGCATTACTCGTATCCAAACGAGCATTGAGCGGCACGGTCACTCCTTTCCGAGTAGTTCCATCCCTTCACGGGTGATTCTTTGCAAGACCCTCGGGTCTCCTGCAACCTATGTGGTGTTGGGCATGCCTCCTTTTCCGAGTCCTGTGCCTCGTTGCCTTCCACGGACCTCTCGGTGTCTGCGTGCTGAGAGCATATCTAGCTGTTGCACGCATTGGGGTTATGGCGCCGGTGTGTGGCTTGTGGCATGGATGGCTAGGGGGTGCACGCCAAAAACTGATGAAGCTTGATTTGGGCGATGCGGTACACATTCATATAAGCAAGACGCACATGAATAAGCGCGAATACCGCGAACGCCTCCGCACTTCTAAGTTCTGCCTCTGCCCGAGGTGACGCCTGCTGCCATTCACCCATCGCGCGCACCTTTCCGCCAGAGGGGAGCACCGCCTGTCTTCATCTGCAGTGGTTCAGGGAAGATGCAGAGATGGCTTGGCCGATGCGACCTTTCTTTTTACGGTCAAGTGCTTCAAGCTCAGTGATGACATGAGGACGTGGCCATATTTCACATCGCGAATGTCGCGTCAAAGCAGGGCAGCTCCGCGTGAGATGAGGGCGAGGAAAGGAAGGAAAGGAAGGCTCGACCGCTCAGGTCACGGCATATTGTTAGGATATGTTGTTCCTGTCCAACACAACGGTATAAAGGGTTACTGAAGGAGACTTCGATTGGACATGTCGTGGCTGAGACCTCAGCTCAAGGTGGATAACCACTGTTTTCAAGGATAAACCCTCGATCGGACACTTAGGACTGGGTTTTAGCGGCTCGAGATCTAGGGTGTTTAGGTAAATCCTAAGACTCCTAAAGTCATTGGGCTATAACGTCATGATCGGCCTCAGGAGTGAAGAGTTCACGAATCTAGTGAATATGATATCCGCAGGGCAGAGTGCAAATACCATTGCCAGGTCAGAGGGCGCGCGAGCAGGGAGAAATATCTCCAAGGGGCGCGTTAAATTCCTCCCAATGTCCATTCCAGCACAGATGTGCTCTGATGATGTGACGGCAATCCAATTATCTTTTGAACATGCGTCAATGACTCTTGAAGCCGACAGGGCATCATCCCTTAGATAGGGAGCCGGAGAGAGGGCAGCGCCCTAAGACCTAGAGATGGAGAATGGGAGCTCCAGCCCAAGGACTGGGTAAGACGGAAATCCTTCGGAGAGGTGTGGAACCCGCTGATGCAGAGGGTGACCTTAGGAGGCTAGATTTTCACATCTAGCAACCCAACAAGTCATATGGGAACCGCAGGGTCCGGTTGAAATGTTGCGATAGATGTTAAAGGTGAGAAAAGTCATAGCAAAGTCGAATTTGAGTCTTGCCATCGATTTTCTTAACACGCAATCGCAATGCCTACAAGGCTACAGTGGTCATGTAGCCCCGAATCCATCGAAGGAACGACCTCTAGGGAGCGCGCACCGTGAGTCAAAGTCGATTTGGGAATGCCTTACTTTTAAATCTTCACGTCGAGGTCCTCACAACAGAACATAGATTCCTTGTAGGGGAAAGTGGGACGTGCAAAAAACTTAGTGAGCCAACTTCGTGTCTGTTCGGACTTTTACTTATGGATTGTCGGAGTGGTGGCTACTGTAGTATGGTTCCCGCTGGCCTGTTCGGCGCCTCGTCTGTCAGCCCCTGAGGGCTCGACGCGACCGCTGCATTCTGTGACACCACGACGCTTGCGCAGGCTGCCACGTCAGCATGTCCGCGAACCTTGGAAGAATCGTTAGGGCTAGATTGGATGACCGAGGCGTCAGTTGAGCGCGCCCGCAGCTTTCAACAGTAAAAGGTGGAGAAGGAAATTCGATGTGTGTGCGGTACTAAGACCTCAATTCCAATGCGCGTGCGTGCAACCAGAGAGGGTGGAAATAAGGTGAACTTGCCTTCTGGTGTGAGAGCCGTCGGATGGGAAGTAAGGAGGTGGCTGAGATCACGGTGGACGGTGGATCTTTGCGCCGCAGAGGCACGCGCGTGTGGAGCCCGCGCCTTATGGTGAGCCCTCACTCCTGGACGCTGCTTCTCTGAGAGTGCTCAGCAGAGGCGATCAGAGGCTTTCACAGTGGAAGACTGCACTTTCCTAGTTGGCATCTGCGCTGTCCGTCACCAGTGTTGATCACGTTGCCATCGGTTCAAATCACATCTGAACTTCTGTTCAAACTGTCTTACGATCGACCGAAGCATCTTAGAAAGTGCATCATAGACGACGGTGTCTTGCATTCTTCTCCTCAGCAAAGCATAGATGCGATCGGAAAAGGGGAATTAGACACCCCTTGTAGGGTGTGGGGGGTAAGCTCCCGAGCCTCCCCATGTGATACACTATCAATTGCTGAAGCAGTACGGTTAATGAAGATATTCTGTTTGAATCGGAATTCAGTGGAATTCTGCTGGTTTCTAGCGCCGAATCCATGACACCTTCGACAGTTGAGCCAATTCGAGACATGGCACTGGAGTATGGATGGCCCCGAACTGCCCGATAGCCATGCAGCTTTCTTCCTTTTGCTTTCCCACCACTCCCAACCCAGAGACCCCGTTTCTGTCTGATGGCATTCGTGCAAGTGTGATACGCATTCTCACACTTCGCATAAAACCACGATCCCAGCATCCGTGAACAGTTCACAGAAACATGTCATCAAAAGTGTATGCAGCGCTGACTTTGGCAGATGACGGCTCATGTGAAAATGATGGAACTCGAGGTTTGTGTGCCGGGTCCGTGGTTGCATCGGCATGTTTTTGAAATCGCGTGCTCACATGTTTGCAGGAAGCTCTGAGTTTTGGTTGCGTGCCGGTCATCATCGCCGGTACGGACCATACCCTGCGCATTCATCTCTATTTTCCAGGCAGGACATGAGCTCAAAGATGTTCCATCTCTGCCAATCTGAATCATAGGCGACCCGTGTACTGATCCCACAAGCTCAGCAGTGTGCATGCGGCGCGGCGGTGTTTGGCAGCCCGCGCCTCTGCATGCGGCGCGCCGGCCCGGTCTGTGTGAAACCTGTTGGAAGAGAGGTTTGCTGACCAGTGGGGGGCTAGCTGGCAGACCACTACGACTTGCCGTTCCAGAGACATGTCGACTGGTCTCGCCTCGCCGTGTTTGTCATGTATCAAGACATGGCCATGCTTGCATCCATTCTGGCGCATGTTTCTGAGGTACGAGCTCTTCCTTACTCAAACGGCGCAAATCTCTCTGCGAGCGTCGCGCTCCCGGGTCCTCTTGCAGTCGATTCACATCATGCAGCCACTATTGGTGTACAGAAACTACAAGCAGATCAGGTCTGTGTGGCTTATCCTTGGACCGATTCCTTTGGCACCACGTAGCCACAGAAGACCGGCTGCACTATGTACCCACGCCGGGGATCAAAGGATTCAGCACACACACCGGGACACTTATCCGGATTCTCTGGAGCTCACTTGTGAAAAGTGGGACCCCCTAAGCCTCACTGGACCACCTGGGCCCCTCTGCAACTGCACTGCCGGCGCACTGCTGCAGTGTCCCTGAAGTCAGTTTACCTCTGCCCCCCGAGCTGCTCAAGCCATCTTCCCACCACCAAGCCAACACTCAGGACCATCCCCCCCTACCTGCCCCAAAGCCTGGTCTCAAGACAGATTGCCCACCCACGTCACACCCGGTTTTCCAAAGGGCCGTCCCAACGGGCTGAGAATGATAGACCATATTATTTCCTTCTGACCTTGCGCGCCCGCCACCGAACTGCGCTCGCAACCCACTACCCCCAACACCAACTCTATGGGACTGAAGCCCTTGCACTTGATACCCCGCATGGAAGCTGCAAACTTGAGGAATGCGCTCCACACATGCACTCCAACGGTCCCATCCCCACATATGCCTGTGTATCCCAAGCCCTCCCGGTGGCCGATAGTGTGGATGTGCTTATCCTTGGACGGACTCCTTTGGCACCCCGTAGCCACAGAAGACCGGCTGCACTATGTACCCACGCCGGGGATCAAAGGATTCAGCACACACTTCGGGACACTTATCCGGATTCTCCGGAGCTCACTAGTGAAGAATGGGACCCCCTAAGCCTCGCTGAGCCACCCGAGCCCCTCTGCATCTGCACCGCCAGCGCACTGCTGCCTTGTGCCTGAAGCCGGTTCATCCCTGCCCCCCGAGCTGCGCGAGCCATATCTCCACCACCAAGCCCACGCGCAAGACCACCCCTCTGCTCCCTGAGCCTCACTGGGCCACCTGAGCCCCTCTGCGGCTGTCCTGCCGGCGCACTGCTGCTGTGTCTCTGGAGCCGGCTCACCTCCGCCAATCGAGCCACCCCTCCACCACCAAGCCCACATCCCACATCACCCCGCTGCCCCCTACAGCCTGGTCTCAAGAGAGCTTGCCCACCCACGCCACGGCCAGAATGCCCAAGCGCTGTCCCAAGGGGCTGAGAATGATAAACTGGGTTGCCCTCATCCAAACTTGCGCATCCGCCACCGACTTGCGCCTGTAGCCCTCTACCCCCAGCACCAACTCCCCGTGACTGGAGCCCTTGCGCTGATTGCCTTGCGAGGTGGCCGCGAACTTGAGCAATGCGCTCCACACTTGCGCTGTAACTGTCACGCCGCACTGTTCCTACTTGGGGTCCCATCCCCACAGTTGCCTGTGTGTCCCAAGCCCTCCCGGTGGCCGATAGTTCACCATCCGGTTGTCGCCTTCCCGACAGCTGCTCACTGTTAGTTCCGGCACGGCCAGCAACCTCGCCCCGTGGGCAGGGAAGCTGATGAGATGCCGTATGCTGCCGTGCAACCTGTTGCAAGTGGTCATCGCTGCCGGGATGGGCCCCCGGGCTCCGAGGGGCCCGGCATGTGTCAAGTCCACCTTCGAGCCTCCCCACATCTCCCCCGTCACCCTCACCAGTTCCCCCCATGCCATCAACCCCCTCCAGAAGGCCGGCCACCCGCCTGCTTGCCCCCATCAAGGTGGCCACCCATCCCTCAGCCAAGGCCATTGCTTGCCCCGGCGAGGCCCCACTCTGCTCCTGAGTCCAGACCCCACCCTCCGGGCCCGGCGACAAAAGGTCATCCCACTCATTCAAGATATCCTGGACACTTGACGCCGCCTGGCTGGGCCCGCCTGTGCCTGCATGCGCTCCTCCACACCGTGCCTCGGGCTGTGCCCCCTCCTTGACCTCCCACAATGCTCAGATGCTCCGCCTCCCGCCGCACATCCTCCATGCTCTCCAAAAGCCTCGATGCCATCGCGCCCGCCTCGCCTGCCTCACCGGGAGCCTGCCCAGACCGCTCACGCTGCGTTCCCTCAGATTCCTGCGTCCCACCGCCAGACCCATCCTGCGTGGCAACGCGTCCTCCCACGCCCTGTCCATCAGTGCCAACCTCTCCACCCCCTCCCGTCGAGCCGCCTCCCCCCGATCCAGGTCCGGGCCCATGCCTCCTCTCACACACCCTCCGCTGTGTGGATGTGTGTATGTGTATAGACACGGCCCCGCCCCGCTCCTGATTTGCTTCTCACATCCACTGGAATGGTGGTGGGCTGTCTTTTGTCGGCTGATTTCATGCCGTTCAATGTGTATAGACACTTAGACTGTCGTACTGCACAGTTCCTACTTGGAGTCCCATCCCCACATATGCCTGTGTATCCCAAGCCCTCCCGGTGGCCGATAGTTCACCATCCGGGCGCCGCCTTCCTGACAGCTACTCACTGTTAGTTCCGGCACGGCCAGCAACCTCGCCCGGTGGGCACGGAAGCTGCTGAGATGCCGTATGCTGCCGTGCAACTTTTTGTCAGTGGCCATTGCTGCCGGGATGCCCCCCCGGGCTTTGAGGAGCTTGAGGGGCCGGGCAGGTGTCAACTCCAACCCCATTAGTCTCCCCTGAGTCTTGCTAGAGTTCCTGATCACGTACCACGGTGGGATGCTTTCGCCTGTCACCTTTGTCGGAAGGCCCGCCATCAAATGGGTCACGTCAGTCACGTCAGTCCTGTCAACCGATACTAGATCGTCGTCGGGGATAACGATAGTCATGTGGCAGGCGGGTTCGAGATTGTGACATCTGCGAGATCATCCGCTGTAATAAAGGAGAGGCTCACATCCACGGTTGGATGACCTCACCTGTTTTCATGGACTCTAGATATGTTCGGGGGCGCTTCTCAACCAATCGCGTGCTGTATAAAATCAATCAGATAAGCATGCTCTCAGCGTTTACAGCTAGGAGGCGATTGATGGCACAGTCTGTGGGTGATGGGCATTTGCAGCACACCTGGGAGAGTATGCAGGCGTATGCTCGGAGTGTGCGTCACCACTTTCAGTGGAATGAGCAGCCGCAACATTTTGACTGCTTTGAGGCCCTCATCTACGAGCTGTGGGTGAGCTCTCCTGTGGCGTTTTCGCACCGCCAGCCCATTGGTCCACGTCCCATACTGATCAGCCGTTGCATGCGCTTGCGTGTGCACCCGAGCGGGCCACGACTCTTGCGGTGTGCAGCGTGATATCATTGGATCAGATCTGAGTTGCCCGTTCTTTTACCAATTGTCGGAAGCTGCGTGACTCGCAGCGGGCGGGCGTGTGAGGTCTTCGGCTTGGGTCAGGTGCGACGGCACACGGTGCGATACACTCCGTATGAAGGTGGAAGAGAAACCATGCGGGTCCCAGATTACACGCATTCTGCCCTGGGCGACAACCAAGGCAGCGCCCCTTCGCACAAGGGGACCTCGACAATGGTAGCATCTTTCACCCTGCCCGCCCAAAAGAACCATGGTTGCACGGACTAGCCCTCAAAAGCAGGAGCACACCTAGCGATGGGCAGTGCTTAGAGCTTGTGCATCCAGTCGCCTCCGTCAGTCTTTTCGAGCCGGTTACAATCGATCATTGGCGATCAAGGATGTACGCAAAGGTACATCACTTTTGTGAAACCTTACCCACGGCATGTGCTGCTCGTTCAGGGCGAGCTCGCTACAAGCGCACCGTGCGACAGTTACAAGCTGAGCCCAAAGCAGCGCACAGCGCTGGCATCGTACAAACCGGACAGAAGAGTTTCTGGGATACAGGCGGCCTCTCGCTCCCCCAATCCCTCCCGGTAGCAAGGGTTGGGGGAGATACCTCAGGGAGGGAGTCATTGTGTATAAGAGATCCGCTCTCGTAGTGTGTGTGTGAGTGCATTCCGGATACCTCACAATAACATCTTCACGATAATCTGCATCTTGGTTTGGGGTATTGAGAGAGCATCTTGGAGAGCCATGTCGTATGGTCATTTTGCTAACCCACGCCATATAGTCATGTTCCTGACTCGTGCCATATGGTCATGTTCCTGACTCGTGCCATATGGTCATGTTCCTGACTCGTGCCATATGGTCATGTTCCTGACTCGTGCCATATGGTCATGTTCCTGACTCGTGCCATATGGTCATGTTCTGACTGGTCATTTTCCTGACTCGTGCCATATGGTCATGTTCGTAACTCGTGCCATATGGTCATGTTCCTGACTCGTGCCATATGGTCATGTTCCTGACTCGTGCCATATGTTCCTGACTCGTGCCATATGGTCATGTTCCTGACTCGGGCCATATGGTCATGTTCCTGAGCCATGTCATATGTTCATGTTGCTGAGCCATGTCATATGTTCATGTTCCTGAGCCATGTCATATGATATAGTGAATAGATGTGTTTTATAAGCAGAGTGTTCGCAATGTTTTTGGCATGTCCAAGGGCGCTACAAATATGGCATCCAGGAGTGCAGCATGCCAGAAACTCAAGTGGCTGTTGTCTACAATGGAGATCTTGGTGGGATACCAGCGGTGAGACATTTTGGTTTGGATGGATGCAGCAAGCAAAGAGAGCATGTGCAGAACTGCTCAGCATCACGAAAGACTGTCACCGATGTCTCCTGCATATGTGGAATAATAACACTGCAAATTGAGGATGCGAATCAATTCAAGGAAGGAATCGAAGAGCATATGCCTGATACTAAAGAGTTTCAGTGGAGTTGAAAACAACGGTTCTACAGATGCTTCTAAAGATGCTTGTGTGTAAATGGTGACGATAGCTTCCACATCCACACTCTGCGATGCCCCGAGTCAGCCAGCAATCTTCAACCGCTTCCTACAACATTGCAAAGATCACGCGCAAAGCTGACTGATCTCTAGGGGCTAATCATGAATGGCACATATTGCCCCACTAGAATCCAAAGTCTCACATACAATGCACTTATGCGTGGATGGTGTCTACGTGGATGTGGTGTAGTTACGGATATGCCTCATATTGTGTTGCCTGTGCAATAAATGCGTCAGCATATATGTGATTACAGTATACCACATCTTCGGCAAATGGCTCATGACTGGTGCATATGGATATGTTTGAGAAACCTCCAAGGACCTTTCGGTCGGGAGACCAAGTCTCACAACTGCTTTAGGAAAGTTGGATCTGATGGTTTTGCAAAGCAGTTTTGTGCAACGAAGGTAGTGTATTAGAGGTAATAACTATAGATTCCCTTGTGAGAATATGGGGTTCTTTTACGAAAACGCGTGGATGCGATTTCGATATATTATGCTTTTAAGGTGGGGTTCCACAAGAGCTAGTACGTATAGTGGAGGACACAGAAAATAAACCCCAAAACTTTCGGAACAAAAAGCGGAAGGCTCATTTGAGCGATTAGAATCGGGTGCTCTCGTGAAAGTGGAATTCTTAGGCGCCTGCATTCGTGTACCCAAGGTGTGCGGCTTGCGTAAGAGGACAGTGCGGTACGAGGAGATTGATTCGAAGCACAAGATCAAAACGGGTAGATGTATTTCGTGCCTTCTGCTTAGGGTCTCGCATGTACGGCTCCGAGCCACCGCAACATATATGTTCAAGACCTCTCAATTGTCGACAAAATTCGACACCGATTATTTGTACCAGCAATAATGGTCGGAATTATCGATTCGAAGAAAAGGGGGAAATGCGACTCTTCCTATTGGAAGCGTGATGTTCGGAGGTGCACGGCTGTTACGCATGCCCCTAGTCGAGGAAAGGTAGTGTAGCTTTCTACGCGGTTTGCTGAATTTGGATCGGTTCCATATTCCATATTGATAAATGCCATGCGGTAGTTGACTGTAATTAAAAAAATATGCAATTTAGTATGTATATGTTGACCCCCAACTGTTAAAACGTCGAATGCAGCGTGCTAGGTGGAGGTTCATTATACCGCTTTACTCGGGACCTTTGGCCCGGTTTCGGAAGGGCTGACTTTCGGATCGTGTTTCGAAACCCATCCCTTTGTCCACTGGTTCGTATGACCGCTTCCGAATATTTTCTGCCAACTGGGCCTTACTGACTCCACGTCATTTGCCTACATTGCACCAAAAACTTGTCCCTCCCGTGAGATGAAACCTTTTCGGACGGTCCACAAGTAACCTAGGAGCTAGGACCAAATTTTACATATGATGGCTTGCAATCATACGAAGAACGACATGCAAGTGTTTCCCCGCCCTACTGTCCCATTTTACACCTGCTGGCTTGCAATCATACGAAAAACGCACGCACATATCACATATGCAAACACCGACGCATATCGATAACAAGCGAGGGACTAGATTACTTTATACGTACATTTACTTATCACTAATAATTTTGTCTAGGAGTTCAGAGTACTCGTCGCTAAGACTAGCGTCGAATTCGGCTCGTAACCCGTATCCGCCATGGAGTTGGAAAAGGTTAATTCCTTTTCTTTCCGAGGCGGTGCTAAGGTACCAGCTGTTTTCACCGCAGTTTAACTTGAAAAACAAGAGTCATTGAACCCTCGCATCAGCGAACCAAGGAAGTGCTTGCGGTGGGGTTCGCCGCATGTATCCGCCCATGAAGTAGGTGCGAACATGGCACAAAACTCGATGGCTTGATCTGAGAAGAACGGCCAGACGAGGTCGGCCAGATGGCCAGTTAGTGCAGCGAAAATAAATTTATTTTTCCCATGCCAGCGCTCGTAGAAGGCAGCGAACACGTCGGAAAATTCAGGCGTTTTCGCTTTCCCGCTTGCCACCATCTTCTTCACCAAATAGTGGTCCCCCTCCAAGGCGTTCGTGGGCTTGATCTCCTTGATAAAATGGGAAGTCAGCTGGTCAGAAGTAGCCAGGGGGTCCACAAAATCTTTTGTGTTCAATGCTGTTCTCCTTGAACTTCTTGGCAAGCGCCTTCAAATCTTTGACTAATGGCTTTGCCAAAGGCGTGCCATAGTTGGAAGGGTTTCGAGAAGATTTGAACAGCAAGTGAGTGGCCCGATCTGAAACTGGAATGCCGGGGTACTGAAAGCGTACGAACGCCCGAAAATTAGCCTCTCCTATTTTCTGGTTGGCGTAGTGAGTTTTGCGATGGCGAAGCGATGTCTTTCGCACGCTTGCACACGCGTTGCACGTCGAAACTTGATGCGCGGGATCCCTATGCTTTTGGATGCAGTTGTTGCGCAACTTAAATTTGGCGATATGCCAGAGTTCCTTTTTATTTTCAATTGGATTTTCTTGTTGCGCCTTTCCCATCTTTGCGAAATATATTTGTTAGGGTAAAACTATGCTCCCCAAAGCATGCAGGTGTAAAATGGGACAGTAGGGGAAACAGTGTTTCCACAGTGTTTCCACAGTGGGATTCCACTGTTTTCCTGTTGTCCCATTTTACACGGAAGCACTTCAAATTTGTCGCACCGGTTATTTTATTTGTCGCACCGTGCGACAAACTGTAATTATACCGTGCGACAGAAATGAGCGTGGCGCTCATGTCATCGCACCTGACATGAGCGCCACGCTCATTTCTGTCGTGAAAATTCACAGAAATTTTTCCGAAAATGAAATTAAGCTAGGGGGAACACAAACGAATAGTACCGCGATTATTCACGGTAGCCTTAAGTATGGGTGTATGGCGCAGAGGCTTAAGTATGGCAAAACGATCTGACGGCTACCGGTAGCTAACGATTTTCGACCGGTAATTACCGGTGCCACTTGGACTGAGACGACGCCTCCCCTTCTGTCCTCCCTCCGTTAATCGATCGGAGCGCGCGAGCGCGAGCGGAGCGGGGGCGAAGCCTCCGCGACGCGAAGCGGGAGCAGCGCGCGGTCGGTTGATGTTCGACTTGGACTTCGAACGCCAACGCCATAAGGCGCATGCCATGCCATGCTATGCGATGCGATGCGAATGCCACAGAATTCAGAACGAACAACTACTCGCAACCACAATCAATTTTGGAAATTGATTTTCCCCCACCTGTACGTTCACGTACCCCCTATATATCTTCGTGGTATAATTTTGAATTGTTAAACGTTTCTCTCGTTGTCGGTTACGACAGATCGGTCGAAAGAATCCGGGGTAGGACTGCTGAGATGCTATCATATCATGATTGGCCGGTAAAGCGCGAGCGCTCGACACAATCCGGGGTAGGACTGCTGACATGGGCAGAAAACTTTTGGAAAATTTCCAACGGCATAATTTTTGAGGGACAGCTCCTGCGGTGTGGCCTGTTGATGTCACTTTTTTCCAGGAAACCTGTTTCGCTCCTTTAAGGGAAACGAAATGAAAAACAGCACATTTCTGAAAAAGCTGCGAAGCGTCGTTAATATAAACGAATCTTTTGCGACACGACAAATAAAATAACCCGTGCGACACAAATGAGGGGCTACCGCATTCACGATGTATTTGCACAACACCGACTGAAGCCGTATGTTGCGGGCACCGATAAGTCTGCGACTACTGCTCAACCACCTGTACCCGATCCGGTAATGGTAGATGGCCAAGCCGAAGCTCACGTGGACAAGATCCTGGCGTATCGAGTTCGCCAAGTTAAGGACAAATCGGTAGAGGAATGGAAAGTACGCTGGACGGGCTACTCTGCGGCTCATGACCATTGGCGCACCAGAGACAAGATGGGCAGAGGCGGGGAAAATCAGCAGTTGAAGGAGTTTGAGGAACGACGACTGAGTGCTCAGGCGGACGTGCTGCAGCCTACGGGTCGCAGTCGACGTCAACGCCAACAGCAATCGGTGCCATTCCACCTTGGTGTCACCCTATCCCAGCTAATGGAGCACCCGTGTGATGAGACAGTGGAAATGGAACCATCGCCAGAAAGTTCATGTTTGCCATGGGAGCGGGTGGAAGTCTCGGAGAACGGGGAACTGCGTGGCGTTTGTCACTGACCTTGAAGAAGGAGAGACTCGACCGGTAAGGATTCTGGTGTTGTTCAGTGGGACTGGGTCGGTGGAAAAAGAGTTTGTGAGATGCTTCCCTTCTGCCACGGTGGTCACGCTCGACAACGATCAGCGTTGGCAGCCCACACATCTCTCGCCGATAGTGAACTGGGGCCCCACCCGATACCCACCGGGGTACTTCGATGTTGTGTGGGCTAGTCCCCCGTGCACTCAGTACAGCCCAGCACGCACTACAGGAGGACCTCCAGACCTGGAAGGGGCAGACCAGAATGTAAAGCGCGCTCTGGACATCATTGAGTATCTGAAGCCGAAACATTGGTTTCTTGAGAATCCCGAGGGGAGGTATCCCAATGCTCTGCGGTTACGTCCAGTAATTCGGGGGCTTCCACAACCCCTCTTCTGTACCTACTGTAAGTACGGGGGGGCGATATCGTAAGCCGACTTGCATTTGGACGAGCTCGCCTCCGCCGATACCCGTGCTTGAGTGTACCGCACAAACACCTTGTGCGTGTATGTGGGCTACGGGCAGACACCCCGAAACCGCTCAACTCGAACCACATTCACCGCAGCGACCAGGGGCACGAAACTCACACGCAGTATATCCAGTACCAGCTCCCCTTTTATACCATCTGTTCCACCATCTGAAGTTCGACGAGCGCTACTGCTGAGAGCGGCATCAGGAGATAGGCCGCTCTTGAGGGGGGAGGAGTTGTACCGGGAGGTACGCACGGCAGGGCATGGCAGGGTGTAGGCCCCATATGCGTGGTACCATATCCCCCATGGGGCATGCGTAGTACCCTATCCCCCATGGGGCATGCGTGTCATCCCCCATGGGGCATGCGTGGTACCCTATCTCCCATGGGGCATGCGTGGTACCCTATCCCCCATGGGGCATGCGTGGTACCCTATCCCCCATGGGGCATGCGTGGTATCCCCCATGGGGCACGCGTGATATCCCCCATGGGGCATGCCGGTGGTATCCCCCATGGGGCATGCGTGGTACCCTATCCCCCACGGGTCATGCGTGGTATCTCCCATGGGGCATGGTATCCCCCAGGGTGTATGCCCCACTCGCGAATAGTGGGGAATTATCGGGTATTCACATGATTGAGCGAGTGGAGGAGACAATTGATGATAAGGCAGATTTCAGGAGAAGATCTGCAATAACAATAATGGATGACCTGGCAGAGGCCTGGTCATATGCAAATAATCGACCAGATCAGATCAGATCAGATCAGATCAAATAATCGACCAGATCAGATTTCAGAATAAGATATGCTTATTGGACAGCTCACAGTATCATGATCGGCCTGAGTGGCTAGGAATAGCAGAATCGGGCAAATGCTACTGATGGTTGGCTGGTGACAGATAGTGATCTAGACATGCTGATGACAATGAAGAGCAACATGCCAAAAGGGGGAACTTGGGGAAGTTTCCCTCAGTTAGTGTTGATCAAGAATAAGTGTTAAGCAAGTGTTACATGTTAGTTTTCGGCTGGAATGCCATTACTGAACATAAGGATATGATGTTATAGGTCGAAGTACCATACAATTATATCAGTAAAAGTGGTTTGTATCATTAGGCCGAAGAGCCAATATTCAGTCCGATAAAAGTGAAGTATTAGGCCGAAGTGCCAATATAACACACCAAAAACAGTAGAAAACGTAAGAAGAAAAAGAAGAGATAAAAGAAAAGAAATATGAATAAGTTATCAGTGTGCCTGGTACAAATATACCCGTTTGGTATGTTCACTTGTTCGGAGGTGGACAATCAGAACCGCTCGAGTGCTGCTTCGGTGTGCTGATGTAAACTGAATAAACTGTGACTTTATCTTGACTACAACCTAAAACCCGTATCGGTCACCCGTGAACCACTGTACAACTTCAACTAGTCACTATCTTTGGATGGACACTGTGATCTGACTCGAGGGTCGTAACCGGTACTACCGGTCATAGCTGCCTGGTCAGATTTCGCCTAATGTGTTTTCGATGTGTAGTGGTGTAGATCAAGACGGTCGTCGTATGCCATACGTGCCCGAAATGCTTTGCAAAAATTGATAGCCCGAGCCGGGGGGCAGCAACGGTTCCGTGGCTTTCCTCACGCCGGGGGGTATCCCTTCATTAGAGGCAGAATACAAGTCCCAGGGGGCGGGGCGCATACTCTCCCCCCAGAGGCAGAATGCAAGACCGGGGGGGAGGGGAGCATACGCTCTTGACCTGGAATAAGCCACTATTCATCGAAAAAGGTGGGTATACAAAAATTCACGCCTGCGGCACATAAGAATATCACATGTAGGACGATTTAAGGTACTGGACACAAGGGAGAGCAAGTTCCACACTAATCTGGTACTCCTCTGGTACACAACACCACGACCATCTGGTACACACCACCAAATCTCTAACAAATGCTTTGGGCCTCCGATTATTGCATATGAATAATCCCTCATTACAGTATAATACAAATCAACATAGTCTATGGAAGGATATCAATCGGTCACTCTTGGGCTGCTGAAGTCACCTGCTTACTCGTGGACTGCGACCCGATCCACGTGATATTGACCAACCTACATCCTCAACCGAAGCGGGTGCTCAATAGTCAATCTTTAACAAGCGACTGCCATGTAATACCATAACTGCCATGTATGTGAGAGTCACCTCATACACGGCCTTAAATCCGAAAGTCCGAAAATAGGCTCTACAGCTCAAGCCGCCTGATTGTTGTTTGCGAGTTGCCGTCATATGAATCAAAGGTAGCATACACTAGCATAATTTTACGCTAGTGCAAGCGACCTAACAAATCATACTATCTAGTCATTTTAGCCAACTAGTCGACGTTTTCTAGTAACCATACTCTTCAAATATCGTGGTGATATGGTTGGAAGTACGGCGTGTTGTATGTGCATGTGTGTGCCATACGCCGTTCGGTATGTTCAGGTGGGTAGACACAAACAAAATGCAAAAGATATCACCCGTGCTCGGCGTTGCAAGGTTGTATGACTGCTTGGTGGTGCTCCTTGCGAAAAAAAGACAAATCGTTCAACCTATCAGCTGTAGAACTCGGAACACGAATAAGTCGTGTCTCAAATAAACTGGAAGACTAGGCAGGCTCGGGAGCCCACTCAGATGAACATATGGATGACTGAGGCAGTGGCGGAAAGATGCTTGGTTGTTTGAGGGTTTGGCCCGAAGAGTATCGCGTATTTTACCTCTCCCAAGATCTACAGTACCTTCGGCTCTTGCATGATCGGTCTTGCTATATGCGATTTACGAAGGCAACTTGCTTGCGGGCGTCTATATAAGAATCTTAACATCACGCCAGTTTGACTAGCTATACACTTCTGGGAGAAAGTTCGACATAGTGGTGCACATCGTCCCAGAAGCGTTGTTTGACTAATTCAAACACAGTGCTATCAAGGCGGTCTGTTGTGTTATGGCGAGCTGTTGTTCTCTCATCAACTGCGTTGTTAAGTATTTGGACATGTGATGTGTTGGTAGTATTTGATTGCCGTGCCCGAACATCCAACCGAGTGTCCCTCAATTCACCCGTTTTGCGAACGTTTTGAACCTCAAAATCCTTTACATCCCCCCCAAACTTGCAGTGAAACAGCTGAAGGCTCAAATCCCACTCTTCTGTAAGCCCAACAAACAACATGCTGTGGATGATTTCATTCAACGATCTTACAAACTCCACATTCGATTCCGTTTCGTTCTCCGAGAGCAAGTCGTGGCATCTCGTGCCTGTAAGGAGTTTTGCTGCACAACCCAGCCTGCCTGGAGTCGCGACATATTCTTCGAAGGATGCAGTCATTGGTAAGTGCTTTATCGCCTTGTTCTTTTCTTCCTCGTCGAACCACAGTCCGAGGCTTTGGCCGTAACGATATTCGCTACGAAGTCGAGCTTCGGGCTCCCTGAAGAACCCCGCGGCGTTGGCCACTTCGGAGGGTTCAAGTGGGAAGTGCGTTGCAAACGGCTCTTGGAGAGTGTCACACCACGTTTTCGGTGGGTATGTTTTCAGGTAATAAACCTCCAGCGAAAAAAGTCCCTCTTTGCAATAAACTGCAGGCGTGTGGTTTTGATCTTTATTCTGGAGCTTACATTCCGCTATCGTTGGCATTCTCGCAGTTTCAGGAACACGAGGGCACGCATAGTGATATACAGTGTTTCCGAAGCCTGTTCCGGTTTTCGGCACGTGTAACCACCGCATTTTATGTCCGGGCCCGATAACATCAGTGGCGTCGCTTTTACAGGAGTACCCCTCACCGCGCGTCGGAAGGTTGGACGTAGCGGCAAATAACAAGGCGAAAATAACGCGTAGACACATTGGGAATTTTAAAACGTGTAAACGTTATGCAGGAAAGCGTATTATACGCTGAGTGAGTTGGACACCATCTCTGCTCTTTATGTTTTAGGACCAGAGCAAATCACCTACCTTCAAACCTCACCCTACTTTTAACTTGATCTCTATGTTGTATGTATTTGTATAGGATAACACGGTCGAACAAAATTTTCTCGGATGACAATTTCCTCGCGGCTATCGATATAAAGTGGGGTGCGGCACCCCGAAATATTGGTCTTGGAAATGGATTTTGATATCGGACGGCTCAGGAAATCGTGGTCAAAGTTAGGGCAAAAAGCGTTGACCAGCATGTGCTCGAGGGTGGGGGGAAGGGGTGAATTCACGATACTTGCTTTTCGCCGTAACAATTTTTTTGACCCAAGTGTTATAGCTCGTTGAACTCGTCTCGGCGAGCTGAATCCAAATCAACTATGTTTTGGTGCATTCGGAGAACTTTGGGGTTGGCATATCCGACCACGTGGGCGCGAAGCGAAAGGCGGGCTCGAGGTAGGTGGTTTAAGGCTTTAAGCAAGGGGGGGCAAGCCTAGGGGTCAATCCGGGGGGGGCATTGGACACACCAAAGTCGTTACCTTAGAGGCCCGGGGGATAAATCTTAAATTATTATGGGGGTCGTGGGTCCAAACTAACAAATACATACCTTAAGGTCCTACACTCAACATAGGGGTAGATTGAATTGATACGATCAACTGACATATATCGAAATCAATTGATACTTCGTTTACGAGATTTTGTTATCAATATCGAAGTATCAGAATCAATCAATACCGTCCGGAACAACGGATACCTACCCTTGTTCGCATTTGAGCGCGGGATCTACGGCGGTTGATATGGTAAACGTTGAGACAAGCCACATCGTGGGGCCGCGGCCGTTGTCAGTGGACGATATCAATTCCTCATGCACGCATCATACCTTTACACATATTTTTAGTTGGCCGTTCCGCCAAACGAAGAGATTGGAACTATTTCTTCAAATAGCTCTGGTTATATTTATCTACGATGAGCGATCGCGGCACACAATTGTAACGCGGGGTGAGTATAGTTTTCCTACTCATGCGGCTTCGACAGTCCGTGACGCGAGCACAATTCCAATATCGGTGTGGCGAACAGGCACGAAGGTCACACATCGAACCCTTGGGGGATAATTGAATTTCATATCAGATCGGAGATCGATTTATGATCTCATAAATATTTCAATAAATGTGTCCGCAAAGAGTATCGTGGCAACCTGGCAAGTCGTCGTTCACAGTGTTTCAAACATCATCCAATGCTCCCCCACCCCATTCTAGCGAAACTCGTCGTGTAATTTATCCGCCGTGGCCTCTTTCGGCGTGGTGGAGCATTTAGTGGAGCATGATGCAACTTTGCACGTTTCCGCCGTTGACCCTGCCATAGCGGCATAGTCATAAACAACACCTCGGGTTTGCGGCGTCCTTCTGAAGCTACAGTAGTGTTTTCTGCACTTGCAATAGCCTTAGGTGGCACTACACCCCGCGTGTGTCCCGTGTGTCACTATGTCCACAGTACTGTACTCCTGTACTGTAGTTCTATTGCCGGCGCGGCATCGCGGCATGCTGCTGATGCTGCTGCTGCCGCCCGCTGCTGGCCAGACGAGAGGCGTTCGCGGCCTCTCTGTCTCTCGTCTGTCTGCTGCTGCTGCTGCTGGCATGCGATGGCATGGCACTTCGACTTGACTCATGAGACATGACTGGCGGTTCGCGGCCCTTTTCCGATCGGAGTGACTTGATCGCGATCGGTTATTTTCGAAAACACACGATTCCTTTCTGGCATCTGGGGCTCATTATTTTCGTTGACACCTAATTGCTAAAACAAGACGACGCAAGAACTTTGGATTAGGAAAGTGCAAAGGTGATTTTCATCAGATATGGCTTCACTCATGGAGCGAATAGCCGAACGTAATATGCAGCCCGAAGGAAGACATCGACAACCCATAGTTGAGGGTAGAATCCCAGGGTGAGTATTCATTTAGTGCTGTTCCTGAACCGGCAAGCTTCGCGTTGGAGGTCTTTAGTTAAGCTTTGTCTCTAACAACGTCGTTCTCAATCCCTTCCCCCACTTCCCTCTTGGTACTTGTAAAGATATCAAGGCTATATTCCAGGAAAAGATCAAGTTTATGGTCGAAGATTCGCGGAATCGACAACAAAAGCGGTATGTCCTGGAAATGTTTCTTATAGTTTCCAGAGCTTCGTCTCAAGCGTTTCGACTCCGAGCACCTCGCAAAGCCAGAAATACTCATAGCACGGCGAAAATGATTAGATAACGCAGTGCGCTGTTCCAAGCGCCTTGACCTGCTCAATATCCAGCAGTGATATTTGCGGTTGGTTGCGTACGACGCTCCATCTCTATTTTACGCCACCAGTTTTAGCAAGCCAAGTTACCAGAATAAGGCTTCGGATGCTATGTCAAATAATATCTACCGCAATAGCTGTGCATACTGTTTAGTGTGTTCTTAAGAACCACAGAAAGTATCTTCTCTGCGTCGTCTGCATATCGGATGGGCACGACAATCGTCTTCCGAACCTCCAGAAAAATGCTGCGACACCAAGACTCGAGTTCGCAGAAAATGCTGCGCTGCAAAAATTTAGAAGAAACATCTTTTTGGTGCAAGTTCAGGCCATTGAACACTTGGAGGCGAATTTCTATCTCTCAATCCTGAACGCAGAGCGTCTTTACCAGTTTAAGGAAGCAAAAAACCCTGCCCTTCGCTCGTCAAAAGTTGGGCCGGCCGTGTGATTTCGGTCGTCTCCAGCTATGGGACTCACTATCCTTGGCTTCTGTAAAAAGACGCCAAGTCGCGGCATTTCATTTCCTTTAAGTGGACGTAGTGAGAGGGATTCCACGGATGCATATGGAGCGGGCCGAATTCTGGTCGTATCGTGCTCGGAGAAGTATTGTTTCAGCTTTGACTGATATGTACGCTTCTTTCCGGCTTCCGCAGTTTGAATATACCCAAAGGCAGCGTCTGGGAGAGCAACCATTCCACCTACCTCATCTTGTTGAAACGGCCCGTCCCGAACATCTCGCACTCCCAGAAGCCAAAGTGAGTCACTGCATCGTGCTTTTCTCCTGTTAAGTGCATAAGCAAGTCATCCACCTTGCGAAAATGGCTACTTCAGGAGCGGCCGAGACTGGCAAACAAAGCATACCAAACCATTAAACCGGTTCTGACTTGCAGAGAACGCTTTAAACCTCTACTTATGTCTGGCTCATTGATTTTCACTAAATTTCAAATTGGTTCCCATCATGACTCACCTCGCGTTTGCCTCTCAATCGCACTACTATCTTGGCCTTTCCCAGCAGCGTTTTTTGCATTTTTCTTCCCGTCCGCACCACGTGGCCTTCAGGGGGGTTAACAAGAGGTTCTTCACGTCTTTCAGAAAGAGGCTTACCCTCCGATGGTGCAATCCAAGACCGAGGGCCGCATCCCCGGGTACGCGCCTGCGCCACTCACTTTCCTTCAGATTTGTGCTTGCTGACCGTACTTTTTGCGGCACCGATATTTACTGCTCCGAGCATGTCATATCGCTGCGCCGCTTTGCTCGTAACATCGTTTTCTCACCTTGGTCAGGTACTCTGGCTACATTCCCGGCATGAAAAATCACATTTGGGGGCAGCGGTACACCGACGGAACCCGAGAAGCGGTGCGTTTCTTCAACTGCACTGTCACTGCCTCGGGCGTCATCGGGAGCCACGCCCTCTGGAGTCGTGCTGGGCTTTGACTTTGACTGACTGCCCAGGGGGAAATTGCCTCGACTCGTATGTTTCGGTGACGGAGCTGCTTGGCTCCTCGAAAGTCCTCGCACCTGTAAGATGGCAAAGTGCAGAGTTGCGAACGACCACCGCCTGAGGCAGATTTGTATGGAGGTCTCAGGTGACACAAACTCAAAAAATCCTCAGCTGTGGCACGAGAGGCGCGCCGCACCAGCCAACCTCCAAGCGCTTCGAGCAATCTGAGCCCATCGATTACTTGATCCCGAAAGGCGCCTTCACCTTGAAACGGACTACGAAGGTGCGTCCGTGTCGCCTAGTGCTCCGCACGGTTACGCACGACGGCATCCAACGATGAATAGCTTCACATGGCTGTGTGTGGCAGCGCACATACCACGCAGCTGCACAGGCCAAAGGGGTGTGCTGCACTTCCACCACAGCCTCGAGCCCACTTTCGTGACGGACTCTCACGCACAGGGACGCTCGTGCGGGTTGGTAACTGCACTAGCTGCCTGCTAACAACGGTGGAAGCAGCGGGGTATGCTCGTGGTAGAGACAGGTCGGGTTGCTGCTTGGGCGAGGTTGGTTGGCTTTCGTGACACTGCAGCGCACGCATCCGCCCTGAAGGCTGTGCGCTCCGCTGTCCGGTGCAGGAAGAAATTCACGGCGTCTCCACAGGGCACATCCCTGGATACGACGGCTTCGTTGTCGGCGTGGAGAACCACACGTGCGGCACCCGGTACGCGGAGGCGACCGTGAAAGGCAAAGACTGCTTGGCGATGCAGCGGCACGACAAGAGGCCATACGGGGAGCAGCCAAGTTTAGTCGACGCTCCGCGTCCGAATCAGGTGTCGCCTACTGCCATGCTCTCGTTCTCACCCACAAACTTCCCTCTCCCCGTTTAGCAGCACCTGGAGGTGATGCTGGTAGGCTGGACACAGGCAAATTGCTTCCTGTAGTTCCTTCTCTCATGTCCGAGCATCATTTGAAGTGTTGCTTGAGACAGCCGTTCCACAGGCCTTCCTTCCTGTTCACTTTCCCCCCTTATCCCGTTGAGTGCCCTCCTCTCTGCTTACTGCCCGCTTATTCTCCCTTGTGTGCCCTCCTCTCTGTTTACTGCCCGCTTATTCTCCCTTGTGCGCCCTCCTCTCTGCTTA
>LGRX02003578.1:0-30640 GCA_001247695.2 Cymbomonas tetramitiformis
TTCACTATCCTCGGACCCGGAGGAGGGGTCTGACGCTAGGCCTGCTACAACATCGTTGGGGGAATCTTCGTCGGAGTCTCCCCCCCCCTTGTTGCAGGCCAACGCGCCAAAAGTCCCATCGGGGCCGAGGTAGACGACGAAAGCCTGCTCCTCTCTGTTTCGGAGGGTCCGCAGGTCCCGGCGAGCTCGACGTTGGCTCAAAAGGACTCCCTGTACCAGTGCCATTGCCGTGTCCTTGGACCGACTGGGGTCCGGTGACCCCGGCGAGCAGCCGGTGATGACGACCTCTTCCCTGCCCTTGGTGAACCGGACCGAACCCCAGTTCTTATAATCCAGCGTAACCGGGGAAAGGTTCGCCAGCCAAGGACCTCCCAGGATGACATCCACCTTGAGGTCGAGTGGCATTACCCGAAGCTCAACCTGCTGGCTGTAAGACCCCTTCGACGTCTCAGCAAGGAGCTTGAGCCTGATGCAGGAATTAGCATCATATGTGGTGCCGTCAGCCACTCGAACCCGCATGGCTTGCTCGTGGCGCACCGGCTTGACGCCGGAGAGCCTCTGCAGTGTACTCTTTGCGATGATATTGGTGGATGCTCCCGAATCCACTAACACCTTGACTCTGACGCCCGCAAACCAGGCCCAAAACAGCAACAACGTCGGTGTGCGACTGTGCCTGTCGAAACTCCTCGGGCGCGCTCCCATCGAGGACACCGCTGCCAGGGACTCACACCAGCTCGGACTGATATCGCCGTCCTGCATTATGCAGTCCAGGCGGGTGACTGACGTTTCTGCGTCAGAGTCACAGTCCGGGAGGCAGTAAGTACACGCGTCCGCTAGCAGGCCGATGGCGACTGCTTTCTGAACTGCGCTGCGCTCTGGGAAGTCTGGGGGGGACACCGCGACTTGGACTGACGCTGCCGCCAGTTTAGCCGCTATGTGCTTTCTGACTTGCTCGTCCCGGTGCATCAGCTCATTGTCTTGCTGAAGTTCCCTATTCTCCCTTTCCAACTCCTCCTTTACGAAGGCGTGGAAGTCCGCATGGCGTTCTGTTGAGGTAGAAGCCGGGTCCCTACCCTCCAACTCGTACCTGTGCTGCAATCGAGAGGTTCGAAGCGCCTTGTCTTCAGGAGTCAGCCATGGTCTGCGTTTCGGGCCCAAAGCCTGGCGAGCCCTGCTTCGGGTCAACCACGGCCGACTGGGCTTTGAGGTTCTCTCTGGTGGTGAGAGTTCTTCTCCCTCAGCAGGCTTGGGCTTGGCAACGCGAACAAACCGTCCGAACTCCTGATCCAAGATGGCTTTGCGTCGGCGATTGAACTCGCGCACCCTGACGAGCCGCTTCAAGCGCTTATCTAACTCTTCTCGATTCAACTGGGGCTTACTAGTCGTGGGTCCAAGCTTCTGGCTCATCCGCCTTTGCCCTGCTCTCCAAAGCGCAAGGGACTTGACCGGCCGGACCTCCGACTCTTCCAGCTTTAGATACCTTTCTAGCGCCCTGATGGCGGAACGCAGGCGAGCACTTGGCTGCTGGGCCTGAAAGGCTTTCCTAACTCTGGGGGGTAAACGCTGAGCTCTGAACTTCCAGTGCCCGCGAACTCTCGCAACATCCGACCCCTGGTTCTCCAGGTGCTGTTGGTAGACTGCCCGTGGCTCAACTGTGTGGCTCGACCGGTTTTTACCCCGGGTGTCCGCACCGGTGATCCAACAGAGCAGCTCCCACGGCTCCTCGGGACGCGGAACTGAGGCGGTCGCTGGGGTTCTGGCGGACTTCCAGAAGTTTGCCTGCTCTCTTTGGACGCGCTGCTCGACCTGTTCCCGCTCAGGAGGCTCTGGGCTTTCCGTGCGGGTGGCGGCTAGCATGTCTAAACCTTCCTGCTCATACCTCTCGACTCGACTCTGGCTCTTGAGGTGGCGCCTGGCGCTGCCACTAAGGTGTCTCCCACACCTTCTCCACCTATCACGCAGCACCTGCATCGCTGTGGACGCCGGCGCGGGGCCCTTTTGTCCCCCTGACCCCGCGGTGACGGGGCCCGCGCCCTTTACTGCGGGGAGGGCGCCCCGGGCTGGGGAGCGTCCTCCTGGACAAAATCCAATCCGATGGCAGCCAAAGCTTCCTCCACCGACTCGTCCCCTATCAACGCCAGGGTGTCCTCCAGGAGGCACTTGGCCCACTCCTTCGGGCGCTGGCTCGCCTGCGGACAGTCGCGGGCATAATGGTCCATGCTCTTGCACAGACGGCAGCCCTCGTACTCTGGGGAGCCGAGTCGTTGCCCTGTGGGTGTCGGAGCGCCAGCGGATGTCGCCATGGCTAGCAGCTCCTCCGTGACATCTACGTGGGCCAGCAGCTGGACCGAGCGGCTCGTCTTATCCAGGCTCTGCCGCAACTCCCGCTCAGCCTCTATGGCCCAAGTCAGGAGTTCGTGGCGGCCTTTACTGGCCGTCCGGCTCAGAGTCAGGACCGAAGCGCCTTTCCTCTCGGCTATAAGGAAGACCTTCCTCCTTATTTCCGGTATCAATCCCGTAAGGAATATCTCCAGCAGCTCCTCTTCCGGCACCGGAGAGGTGAGCTCGTGGGCAGCCAGCATGCTCACGATGTCGTGAGCAAGGTGCACCCCGTCCCAGAACTCGCGGACCGTGCGAGTCTGTCTGTCCTGACTTTGACGCACGCGACGCAGGAACGGCCCGATCGACGCCATTTCCCCCTTGTCGGGCATCACCAGTTGCGCCAAGGGAACCACTATGACGTCCAAGGTGAGGTTCTTACCTTCCCGAGCCTCCGTCAACACCGAAGAAAGCTCGCGGTACTCGGAGCTGGAGTGGTCCGACAACACCTTCTCCTCACCCCCGCTCTCTGGTGGTCCCAGACGCGCCATCTCCATGGCGTAGCGCACCGGCTCCAGTTCCCGAACCTCCCTGACCTGCCGAACAAATCGGAGGAGCCGACCAAAGACGTGGGACGACCCCTCCACCTCTGTGTGGTATTTGTCCACTGCCTTCTCCATGGCTCTGAGGGCCTCCTTGAGAGCGTGCTGCTCGTCCTTACGACTGTAATGGCTTCGGGGCTCCCTGTAACGAGAGGAAGACGAGAAGGTGAACTGGCTGTCGCCATCCCCGTCCTCGCCATCGCCGCCGGGGTCCTCGCCCGGACTCCCCGGGCCTCCCGGCCCTCCAGGGTCACCGCTCCCCGAGCCTCCAGGACCACCATGACTGCTGGCACCGGGCATCTCCGAAAGCTCGTTTGGCTCCGAGTTGAGTTGAGGGACCATCTCCCCCCCGTCTCCCGGTGTGTCTGCCGCCGTAGGAAGCGGAGGTGGCATCACAGCCGGAAAGTGGTCGAAAGCACCGGGCCACACGTCCGCGGCGCAAAACCCACACACCGGCAGGTACACCTTTTTCATGAACGCCACCACACTTTTCTTAGCGCTTGCCTGACACGCCCACATACGCACCGGGCTCTCCTCGTGCCCGCACCCACAGCGAGCGCAGCTCTCTGCGACGGACGCCAAGGCTGTCGTGAGACTGTGAATCACCTGGGCCCCGAGGACCACACTGTCCTCGTCCGAGAACTTTGCCTTCAGGCACTGCCTGATCTGGTTGGTAGGGTGTAAGCACCCGGCGACCTGACCAAGGGCGCGATACCTACGAGCAGCGTCGTAAAACAGGCGCTGGGCTTCGATCCCCGAGTTGGCATACCCGACCACGTGTTTCCGGAGGGCGTCGCAGACCTGTATAGGAAGGGAAATAAAGTCCCATGAGTGCGGTGGAGACGCTGTCACGTCCGCGCGCGACTCCTCCGGAGGGCTTTGAACGTCCCGGTTCTCGACGTCACAGGTGACGACGGAAGTCGGCTCTACCAGCTCATGTCCCTCTCGGGAGATGGGCGTCTCCTGAACCGGACTCGACGCTGCCGCTGAGGGCCCCCGAGCGTCTGACTCCACGGGCCCTGGGGGCGAGGCCTGAACCAGGGCGAGCCTTTGGACTTGTGACTCTATGACCGCCTGCAGCCTCTCCTCCAGCTGGGCCTCAGCTGCCGCTCGCCGCTCCTCAGCGGCTACCTGCTGAGCGACGCTCTCGTCGACAGCCAACTGCCTGGCAGTCTCCCGGGCTTCTGCGGCCAGCCGGTCTGCAGCCCAGCGCTCTTCGACAGCGCGTCGCTCGGAGACCCTGCGTTCCTCGGCAACGCGCTGATCGGAGATCCTGCGCTCCTCGGCAGCTCTTTGACTCTCTTGGAGTTGCCGAGACAGCTGTTCCAAGCGAGCCTCGGCAGCCGCCTCCCGAGCTTGCGACTCCTTCTGCCAGGCTTCCTTCAGCTCTTGCAGGTCCTGACTGTTCCTGCTCGAAGTGGACTCCGGGGACGACGACGTGTTCCCTGAGGAAGTCGGACCGGGGTGCGGGGCCGATGGTGCTCGACTGGGCTTCCGGGTGCGAGGCACCGGGCGACTGGGGCCGCTCGGCTTAGGCGCCTGAGTCCTGGGCCTCGGACGTTCCGCGGGATGCTCTTCCTCCGATGAGGACGAGAGGGGAGCAAACCGGTTCGACCAGTTCCCACCGGGGGCTGCGGAACTCGGAGGTGCTGCACCTGACTTCCTAAGACCCCTGTGTGACTTCCGGGTGCGGCCGCTCATTCTGACGGCCGCGACGACCGCTCTCCTTACCTCCTGGAGGTCCGCCCCTTGGCGTACCAGCTCCCCTGGTCTGCCGGCGTTGATGGCAAAGACAGAGAATCTACACCTCCCAAGGGAGTTGTGAGGGTCCTCGCGCTTTTGCTGCATCAACACCCTGGACTCGGAGACTGACTGCTGGTGGATCTCCAGGCGATAAGCGCCGTCCTCGGAGAGCCCATAGTCCTTGAGCTGGAACCACATTAGCCCTGACAGCGGGTGGTCTTTCCCCAGGCGCTTTAGGCCTCGACGGATGTCCTGCCACATAGACTCCTGGTCGGAATCCGAGCAAGAGCTGACACCGGATGAGGTTCCCTGGGACGAGTCCGAGCTGACTGGGGTCGTCCTGGGGAGCCGGCGCCACTCGCGAAGACACCTCCTGCCCATCTGGGTCATCCGGTGTCTCCGGGCTCCAACCCACCAGGTGCTCCTCTCCTTGGCGAGCATCGTCTGCTGGTGCCATGCCATGAAGACTGCTCCAGCTTGACGTCTGCCTCTGCGCCACAGACCCTGTGTCTGGACGACATGCTGGCGCCATGCTGCGAAAGCGGACTCGACCCGGCGCCGACTGCCTTTGTCAAACAGGCCTTGAAGTTGGGCGACCTGTTGGGTGACGTCATTCCACGCTTGGAATGCCAGGCGCCGGAGCTCGCGTTGATGCGCTGACTGGTCCGTCCTGGCCCTCCATGCGACCCACGCAAGCCGCGCTGTTGCGCGCTGACGAGATGGCGGGGAGACTCTCGCACGTCGTTGCGCTGAATCCAGCGCCCAGGTGCTCCATTGACGGAGGGCCAATGCGAGCATGGATTGACGTCGCTCTCCTCGCCAAGCCGGATTGGGCCGGATGCGAGACTCGCGCCCCCGTGACTGGACGACGTCTAGCTGCTCCGGGCGCCGGACATCATCAGACTCCCCTTCTGCCGGGGGGCTCCAGTCACTGGCTCGGTAAATCTCAAAGCGCCCTGGGGCACTGATGAGATTCCCTTGCTCGCTCCCCACGAGGGAAGAGAGGGAGGACGCTGCCGGTCCCGACGTCGGTTCCTGACGGACGACCCTACTGCTCGCACTCTTGCTGGACGCAGGGAGTGGGGAGAAGGGAGCTGCCGAGGGGTTCAACCCCTTAGCAGAGCGGTCCGAGTCCGACCCGGAGCCGGCGCCTGCCGCCGGCGGTGCCGGAGCCTCGGGCGACGCACGCTTCCGGCGCGCCGGCTGCCGTAGCGCCGAGCTCAATGCGAGCTCGGACACTGGCTCAGCCCCACTGACCCTCGCTGGTGAAGGGGTTTTTGGTGGCGAGGCCCTGGGGGGCCCACCAGACAACCCTGGAGGGGCTCTCAGGGGCGTGCGCGCCGGTGTAACCTCGAGGGCTTCACCGACGTATTGGCGCGCAAGCGCGCGCCGCACATTCCCCCCCTCGCACGGGAGCGCCAATCCCAGCTGTCTGACCCGCCAGCTGCGCCCCAGAACTCTCCAGAGCCTGGGCCGGCCGACAGGCCCGCAGCGCGAGACCCCGACCGACCGGACCCCACGGCTGAGCCGGGGGCGGCGCCGGCCCGACCCCCCCCACGCCGGCCCGACCGACCGAGGCATTCCTCTTCATCTGAATACATGGGCATAGTATGCGTGCTTATGCGTGAGACCTAATTTAGCTAAAGCCGAAAGTGTACACGACACACGTGGCAACTAGCACCCGCCGATCTAGAAATTTACCACTTGCGCCCGAGCACAAGTGGCTACACCGGCCGAGGCGCGGAGATTTCCGGAAAGGAAGATCCTAGAAAGCTAAAGCCCCATGGGGGACATCAAACGTTGCACGCTCGCAATTTAACCAATCGAAAAGCGGTTGGTGTGGCAACTAGTACCCGATCCTAGGAATACGCCACTTGCGCGCGAGCACAAGTAAGCACACCGGCCGAAGCGCGGAGATTCCCGAATAGGGGGGACTAGAAGGCTAAATTAAAGGTAGGGGAATCCCCGAACCAACCCCGAATTTCAGCAAAGGCTTACGCAAAATTGAAAAATTTGCGCAGCGCTTCCGCCGCGAAGGGTCGGAATTGCCGAAAAACGGAGGCGATTTGGTTTTCCCGCACCTGCGAGTCCAAAAGCACGGATATGCGTGCTATGCGTGTATGCGTGCTAGGACTAAGGCAACGCGCGCACCTTAAAAGATTGTCGTCGAGCTAGATTCCTCCACACCGACGCGGCTCCAAGCAACCTGGAACCCTCAATCCCACACACCACCGCGCAACAAGAACGAGAGCACAGGCATTCTCGATTTCGTAGTGCAAGTACTCGCTAGCTAATCGCACAAGGCGGGGCGGGTTGATCAGAATTTGCGCAAGAAAGACAAGGAAGCAACGTGAAAACACGAACTAATTACCATTTTGTAGGAGTCTACACCTTGACTTCTTCTCCGTCTTTACGGTTTCGGACTTATACTATTCTACACTTATTAAACGACCGCACGAGGTATGATTACGTTAGGTCAACTACAAGACTTCGGTTTCGTAAATCTTAATAGTTATGCTTTTGCTTTCAAGTGTATGCTTTCAATACACAATATACAGCGGATACGGCTCTTTACTTTTATGTTACAATTCTCAGTTCAGTTCATCTCTCCGAAACGGGTTACACTTAGAGTTCTTATGCATTCAGGAACTCTTTCCATAACTCAACTGTACTGAGTACTCCGTATAACAGTCTAGGCACCTCACATCAACATCATTCTGATCGGTCCTACTGTACTCCGTACTGAGTACTCCTGCGTTTTATACTTAGCCGTTTTTCTTGCTCTTGTGCTTGCCTCCTAGCACACCGACAGACCATAGCGCGAGGAGGTGATCTCGGGTAACGTCGCTGTAGTGGTCAATTCACCCGGGGGCACCCACAAGGAATCCCCTTGAGAAGTGACCACTAACAGTCGGGTAGTTGACGTCGACGGTCCCGCCCCCCCAGTCGGGTCACCATCAGGGTCATCTCCAGGGTCGTCACCAGGGTCGTCCTCCGTGTCCTTATAGTCGCTACTCCGGCTTTGTGATTCTTCATCGGCGGCGTGCGACTTCCCATCCTTCCAGCCCAAGGCAAGCTGTCCCCCGCTGGTTGCATGCTGGGAGGCGCCGGTTGCATGCTGGAACCCACTGGTTGCATGCGAACCAGGCGTGTTGCATGCTGGTCGGGGCGTGTTGCATGCGGAGCCAGGTGTGTTGCATGCGGAGCCAGGCGTGTTGCATGCGGGTCGAGGCGTGTTGCATGCGGAGACGGGCCCGTTGCATGCTCAGCCGGTCGAGTTGCATGCTGGGCGAGGCGTGTTGCATGCTCAGCCGGGCGGGTTGCATGCTCAGCCGCTCCCGCTGCATGCTGCGGCTGGTCCTCACCAGACCCGAACACCACCGGGGTGTCCAGGCTTGCCCGGCGTTTTCTTGCCAGGCGCCGTTCCTCGGCCACCTCGCCCTCCGCTGTAGCGGCCTCCAGCTGAGCCATCCGATCGCGCAAACTCCCCGCCTCGGTCTCCGCAAGGAAACGAGCGGTCTCAGCGCGCACCACCCGCTGCAACACCTCCTGGTCCGTCAGCTCCTTCCTCCGATGCTTCTCCAACTTGAGACGCCGTTCTCGTCGTCTGCGACTATGCTGAGTACCCGCTGCAGACTCATAGCCGGAGCCGGATGTAGTGCTCCCAGGTTGAGACGCGTGAGCTTGAGAGAGGTCCTCTGTCACCACGTCTTGAGGCTCCGTGTGTATTGGCAAGGTTCTCCCAAGAGTCTCCGGACCCGAAGCACGGCGACGATGATGCGGCTGGTGGTTTACCACACCCTCGTCAGGAGAAGTGTCGATGTGGGGAGTCGGTTCCATCGGCGGTGTCGGATACAGTCGTTGGGGGACCACCCTCATATCAGTCGCCACCGCCCGCTCCGCAGCCGCCATGCGCTCTCGCGCTGCCCACCATTCTCTAGCTCGTGCCTCCGACGCAGGGTCAGCTCCATATACCGGAGGTGGAGGCGGTGGAAAATAAGCGGGTAGTGTCCATGGATCCCCGTAGGTGGTCGACATCGGCGCAGGCGTGTATGGGGCATGTGTCAACACGCCTGGGGCATGGGTTGGCGAGCCTGTGGCATAGTGGAGAGCCATTCCAAAAGGCTGAGACGGCCTACTGGGGGCATATGGCATGTCCGGAGCATACTGGAGCATGCCGGTTGCATGCGGTTGCATGCGGGTTGCATGCGGCTGCACGCCTGTTGCATGTTGTTGCATGCCGCTCCAACCGACCTCTTGTTGATGAAACATAAAAGGTAAAGTTTGAGAGGGGGCGTGCACAAAATGGCTCTGAGGCATGCTGGGTTGCATGCCACCTGGCATATGTTGCATGCCAGGTTGCATGCCAGGTTGCATGCCGGGTTGCATGCCCGGTTGCATGCGGGCGCGCTGATGGGCACGCCGAAGGGCACGTCCGGAACAGGTTGATAAACGTCGACAGCCTGCCCAGTACTGACCCTTGCGATGGAAGCGATCGGTGGAGAGGGGTCGGAGGTGGTCAAGGGGAAGGTGGTGGTGGAAGGGCCCGAAGGTCCCGGTGCGGTGGAAGCGGTTGGTGGAGAGGGATCTAAGGGGGTCAGAGGGAAGGCGGTGGTGGAAGGGTCCATGGCGGTTGTGGAAGGGGGCGAAGGTCCAGACGAAAGCATCAAAAGTCAACTGTCGGTCAACCGTATGACAGTTATGACAATATGACAACTATGACAGTGTCAAATATGGTCGTATGGCGTTTCCAGAAATTAATTCCAAGAATACCAGTCCAGTAGAGCCAAAATACTGCCAAAAGCTGTAGAGAACTTAGCCAGAAGGTATAAGGAACTTCCCTAGAAGGTGGGAGGTACTTCCACCATACTTAAGGCTGATAGGCTATTTTTAGCAGCTGGTGAGAATACAAGATCTGGCCCCAAACTTGCTCAGATTGTTAACAAACTAAAAAGATACTTTTTAGTTGTACTTTTTGACAATAGCCTCCGGCGGCTTTGCTTAGTTATGTTGCTGAGGAGAGCTCACTTTCCCCCCCCCATACTTAAGCCTCTGCCGGCATCCAAGATCACCAATCTGAGCATCCGCATCATCTGAACAACATCCAACCAAAAGCGAGAACGCGGGTCCACTAAAGACGCCCACGCGCACATCTTGCCAGCTTTACAGCCGTCGGAGTGGACCAGCCTCGAACATTCTTAAGATCAAGTCATAATTCTCGCCCAGAGTCTCAAGAAAAAGCAATCCGACGCAGATCTCAACCAAATCCCACACAAAGAAGATCTCGTAGCGAAACTTTTCCGTGTTTTCAGTGCACGTAACGCGCGCAATTTGAGCCGTCGAACGCAAGCTGAAGCAGCTCAAAACGCAAACACAAAAGTCGCCATCTCCAACATTATGCAACTCGCAGATCCCACAGGTCCATAGAATATTCCCATCATCTGAGAACCAATTTGTACCAGGCACACACTCCTGATAACTTATACATCTTTATTTCTTTATTTTTCCTTCTTTTCTTTTACCTTCTTTCTTTTCTTTTTATGTTTTCTGCTGTTTTTGGTGTGTAATATTAACTTCACAGTCTTATATTCCACTGTTTTATTTCATGACATACTCTGGCTTCTAGCCTAGAATTACAGTCACTTTTCCGATATAATGTCTGGTCTCAAACCTAATACATCGATATCCTTATATCAGTCTTGGCATACAGCCTAACACTAACATGTAAAACTTGTCCTTAATTCATTCTCTTGATCAACACTAACTGAGGTCCACTTTTCCAAGCTTCCCTTTCAACATGTTGCTCTCTAACAATCACTAGCAGGATTCCTGTATTGACATCTGCCATCGACCAATCATGTGCACATATATGCCTGATTCTGGTACTCCTCCACCAATCATCAGGCAGATCACGATATTGCCATTGCAGATCTTTCTGGAATCCACCAGATCCTCAATATAATTATTGTCATTGCAGATCTTCTCCTGAAATCTGCCTTGCCATCAATTATTTCTTCATACAGCTGTGACCGGCATGCAACAAGGCCCTTGCAGCATGCAACCACCCGTCACCAGCATGCAACCTGGCATATGTAGCATGCAACCTGGTCTCTGTTGCATGCAACCTGGCCTCTGTGCATGCAACCAGACATCTGTAGCATGCAACCTGGCCTCTGTGTATGCATGCAACCTGGCCAACCTGTGTCGCATGCAACCTGGCCTCTGTGGCATGCAACCCGACATCTGTCGCATGCAACCTGGCCTCTGTCGCATGCAACCTGGCCTCTGTCGCATGCAACCCGACATCTGTCGCATGCAACCTGGCCTCTGTCGCATGCAACCTGGCCTCTGTCGCATGCAACCCGACATCTGTCGCATGCAACCTGGCCTCTGTCGCATGCAACCTGGCCTCCGTGGCATGCAACCTGGCCTCTGTAGCATGCAACCTGACATCTGTAGCATGCAACCTGGCCTCCGTGGCATGCAACCGGGCATCTGTAGCATGCAACCAGGCATCTGTGGCATGCAACCAGGCATACGCAGCATGCAACCAGGCATCTGTATCATGCAACCACTCGTCGGCAGCATGCAACCAGATCTCTGTAGCATGCAACCCCTCTGCTCGTACCTCCCGGTACACCGGCAGTCGCGGGTATGGTCTGAATTTTATGGGTTGATTTACGGCACGCCGCGCCGGTTGGAAGACAATTTTCTTACGGGGCTTAACGTTGGACTGGTTTACGTTTTCTGGTTGGATCCCACACCGTAGCGTATTGGCCGCCACTACCACACGACTTCCCGGGGTTATTTGATCTCTCACGGCTGCCGCATCGGCGACCCGCACGTTCCTTGGCCGCCCAAACTACCGCGCGTCTCACGTTTCATTGCCTCACTCCGCCCCTTCAGTCCTTCTCATTATGGTTGCTTCTACTCGAGTCACCGCTAGCATGGCGAATCGCCGACGCGCGCTATCCAGGATTTTTGATTCAGCAGCTGCGAGACACGCCAACACTCCAGCCACGCCGCCGGCAGCTCAGCCGGCTGCCAATTCAGCAGGTGCTACGTTCCTAGCCTCGGTGCGTACCCTTCAGAGGGAGCACTTCGACATGAAGATCTCCAAGTCCGTTCGTCAAAAGTTGTTCGAGGACAAGAACGGGCGATTTTCAGCGGTTGAGGGCCACGCGTCCGCGCTCTTCGCCAGGATGGTCTCTGCGCTGCAGACAGCATTTGTCACGGAGGACATTGGTTTCGCACCCCTTTTCCTACTGGACGATGCTACCCTTCCCATCCGCGTGGAGGCCAACGCCTTATTGTTCTCCACGCTCGAGCTCATGGTTGACCCCGCGTCGCCAGCAGCGGACTGGATGGACTCCTCGCACTCCACCTTCCCGAACGACGGTAAGCGGGTGCTGCTTGAGTTTGCCCGCCGCATGATCCCGGCGGGTGACCCCTTTCAGGGTCAAGCGGACATGTTGGGCATCCGCATCTCTGCGGGCGTGGACCCGCATGACAGAATCGGCGACTTCAACGCCGCTCTGAAGGCTGCGAGGACGCGGGCAACACTCCTAGATGAGGACGTGAAGGCGCTGTTCATCAAGTCCCTCGACACCGTCTTCTACCAGCCGGTGGTGTCGCGGTTGCTTCTCCATGATCAACGAGCCGCTCACGACCTCCTCACGATTCAACAATGGGTGCGTGAATGCTACTCCGAGCACGTGCGGGCGGGCACCGCCACGGCGTCCGCACACCGCTACTCTCACGGCACGCATTTCATGGAGGGAGCCGCCGATGACTCCGGTGGACCCGGTGAGCTCGCGGACTTGAGGACGATGGTCCTCGACTTGAAGCGTCAATTAGCCGCATTCCTCGACACCGCCGAGTCCGGACCGGCTCCGCGGGGATTTACTCCTCGCGCGGACAAGCCGGACCGCCGCATCAAGACCCGCTTCGCGGCCTCGCCCCTCCCCAAGGGGGGGAATTGGTCTCAATCCGTCTCCAAGAAGGTGGCCTTCCATCGCGACACCGGTGCGACCATCCCGTACTGCCAAAATCAGGTGTGCGCTAAGGGGAAGGCGCGGCATTGGCATCGGGACTGCCCGAACGGGGGCAGGACCGGGCTCTCGGCCTACGCCTTCGCTGAGGAGGCCGAAAACTCCGTGCTGGCCGCAAAATTCCAACACGCCATCGACCACGACGACCCCGTGGAGTTCGACGCCCTTTGCATGCTTGCGGGCGGGAAGCCGGAAGTCTTCACCGACCTTTCCGCCTGCTCGTTCTGCGAGGAGGACGGTGAGGTCCTCGTGTCCGCCGTCACCGAGTTCTCTGAGATGGCACGCACGGCTGGAGCTTCGACATTCAACATCAACACCTTCACTGCCGACTTGCCGGTGGTGTCGGAGCCGCCCGCGCGCTCCCCGCCCGCGTCGGTTGAGTCCGAGGAGGAATGGACCGGTCCGCCGAACCCCTTCTGCCCTCCTGTCACCCGCGTTTGCCGACTTCATTGAGAGCACGGGGGTTGCATTGGTGCCCGACGAGCCGGCCCCGAGCATGAATTTGCTCTCCGCGGTTGAGGAGCCGGAACGCGTAATGGACTACGAGCCCGCGACTTACACCACGAGCGACGATGACGACGAGGATGCCTCGGTGGCACCGCCGCGGCCGCGGTACGGCTGCGGGAACGGCGTTCCGAGGTTCGCGAGGTCTCTCCTCACTTCCTCCTTGGTGTGTGCACTCTTTGTCATTTGTGCCACCGCCGCACCGCAAGCCGTTGCCGGTGTCGGTGGTGCCGATGCGCGCACATGCACGGCTCCATCGGTCGGTGGTGCTACGTTGGCTGCCACGGCAGTCCCGACTACGGGGGCTTCGTCAACTGCAATTCGTGCCGATCTTGACGACGCGGTGGGTGGTGCAAGCACCGATGCTATTCCGCCACACCGGCAGACGCGGTATCGGCTGCTACGGCAAGGATTCCACACTCTCCGCAATGTCCCACGGCCGCCATGGCTTATTGACCCCGACCCCGATTATGTTCCACAGTCGCCGCCTTACCCGCCACCGCCGTACTCGTCCGATGACGAGGAGGCGGACTCTGGAGACCATGCGGCTGTGATCGAGGATTCAACAATTTCTTCTACGAATGATTTACCACCGGCCCCGGAGGCCGACAACCACTTCACCCTCACGCTGCTCCGAACCGGACCGCCAGCTCCGCAGACCTCTAGTGGCTGAAATTGGTCACGCCGTGCCTGCCTAGAGATTGACTGTAGATTATCTTCCTAGATGTGCAGAAGAGCTCTCTGAATTTGAGCTGTGTTTAGGGTTTTAGCAAAGTAACACCGATATCTGACAATCTTGCTGTGACCTGGGACCGCCCTGACCAAGAGTACAGGCCCCCAGTTATGCTACAGTTTCCTCCTGAAGTTAAGTAGGGAGTTTGTTTGCTTCGTTTCACTACTAGCTCCGGTCACCACCCTGGGTGGTGTGCTGGATGTGACGCACCGACAGTCAAATCTGTCACCTGTCACTTCCTATAGTAGGCTGAGTGACCGTCACCAGTAGACGGGAAACACCCGTTAGTATTTATGTGTATACCTCTTTTATCAAGACACACTTTACCGTTCTGATTCCGTAACCCTTAACTCAGGGTTTATCTCACCAGTTAGATATATATTACCGCCGAACTATATATCTGCCTAAAGCTTTCACCGCTTCTAGAAGTAGAGAACTCCTGGGTCTTCAAGCCTCTCCTGCACGCTTATTTAAACTGGGGAAAATCGGGTCCGAAAACTGCCCCTACTGCCAACAGAATACAAAATGCACCTTCGAACACATCCAACTTGAATGCCCAGGACATAATGATAGTTTATATAATCTTAGAACAACCCAAGATATCGAACTAAGGAAAATCATCGCTGAAGAAATCTCAGAAAAACCTAAACTACTAAACCCTGGAAAGGGTACCACATACATCAGAACACAACCATCGAAACTTTTCCCACTTGCTGACCTAAGACAGGAAATGAATGAGGAATTATACTTACACGCTCTCCCGGAAGCTAGCATGTACCGTCCATCAAGTTCAAAAAAGAATACCATTGCTGTGACCGCTAAGCCCGAAGTGGACCATGTTACGGGAACAATTAAATATCCTGAACTCCAATATGTCCAAAAGAAAGAGTTTTGGAAACTTTTGGCTTGGCACCGCCTTTCCAACAAAGCAGTCCCATGCTCACTTGCGGAGTACTCGAATAGGGCACACGATATCCATGAAGCCCTCAATGCATGTAAGTTTGAATCGGGAGACCCTAAAAACTGCTATGCAATAAGAAGAAGCCTCTTAGATATTTTGGTGGATGACAGAAACCTTGACAAAAACGGCTGTGAACTTTTCTCCAACCCACTAAATGCCCACCCTAGAATTTACTCGAGAAGATGCATACCCACCACTAGAATGAAAAAAGCCCTCAGGCCCTTCTGTTATCATGGGAAAATCGGTTTTGATGGCCTCGCTTGGGATGCCTACGTGGACCCGTTAACAGGCATTGGCAGAATAGTTTACGGAAATCCCCCCTTTGATGGAAAGGATAAGGGCAAATCTTCGGCGGTTATGACTACCTTGGAAATGGGACATAAAGCGGCCAACACTGTACCCGGATTTTCAGGAACATGGATTCTTCCACTGTCTCCCAAAAACCAAAAAAGATGGTTTGATAAAGGATTTAAACTTGTTTTCAGATTCCCGCATAACACTATTCCATTTATCCCACATGGTTATTGGACGGGTGATGACCCCTACGTTCTCCCAGGTGGCGGATGCTATAAGGATGATTTCTCGGATGTCGTTATCATAGCTATAGACAATGCACCCAGCGATACTCAACCAGCCTTTGACTGGAGGCCTACACAGAAAAAGATTGCTAGATGGTTCCTCAATGTCCTTCCTAAGTCCAGAGTCACGGAGAGGAGACTAGAATACACCGGAGTTAGCCCTGATATTTGGAATGAACTTCTGAACGAAAGGGACAACGTACTCCCTTCTTCGTTGTGCCCATGGCCCACTCAAGACCCCCCCTATCATCAGAATGGTGCTGAGCATTATTATGGCGGTCACCATGACACGACAATCACCAACGAAGCTTCTAAGCCCTTCATTAGCACCGTGAAATGGCCCAAAGCACTTACACTCATGGGGTACCTCCCTCCTCTTTTCGGTACTGTCCTCAACACGATAGGTGTTCCCCGTGGCAAGATTAAACCTCTCCTTAAAAAACTTTCAAGAATCTGTAGGCAACACACCAGAAATAGGCGAGACTTGTTTCTGTTAAACACCCCCACCACCTTAAACACTGACCCGCATACAGTTGACATCTCGAGCAGTGAGACCATGACAGAAGCAGAAGCTGTGCAGCAATCAAACGACTTTCTTCAAACTCTTTTGCAGTAATTTTCAAAAGTCTTGCAATATAAGGTGGTTCCCCGTCCCCTAGGGGAGGGGCCCTCCCCCCCCTCCTCCCCCCCCCACCACCCCCCTCTCCCCGCCCACCCCGACCCCTTCCTCAACGTCTCCAAATACCCCCTTAATTCTTCGACTTCCCTCCCCACCGCTCAGATTCAGCCACCCCTCCACTCACCCGGCCATGGCTGCTTCTCCACCTTCTAGAGTTTTTTGCTTAGCACCTTGCTTTTTCTCTAGATGTCACCCTGCTGAAAAGTGGGTTGAGCCCCTTTGTGGGCGCGCTATAGTAGAGGGAGTAGCCCCTAGTGTTTTCACTAGCCTGCTTTGCAGGGTTACCGCTCTCTCAGGACTTTGTCCCTTCTGCTAGCGTAAATGTTTTATTATTATTATTATTATATTATTATTATTATTATTATCTGCCAATTGATGATTGTTCGTGCTGTGACACACCAAGGTGTCACAGGTAGCTAGGACCGAGACCGTTCCGACTCCGAGACCGTTCCGACTCCGAGACCGTTCCGGTTATATCTAGCTTAGGGTTTATTTCTTATGAGAGTTTATCTATACTGAGTTCACAGACTATCTGACATCTTTGAACTAGGATATTCCAGTACCCCTTGTGACTATATTAGTGAGTGCCGTGCACAACTAAGGGCAGTGTCCACCGTTTGGTTTCCACCCTCCCCTTACTCGGGCGCCTTCGGCAACGTTTTTAGTAAGGACTAGATTGAATCCTTATACTTTATAGGAAGGCCTGCTCGCGCAACGTTCAAGACACGCTCTTCGAAGGTCCCATGCACTCTTAATACTGCATTTTCTGATGCATGCCAAAATGGTCGAAGTTCCAAAAGTTGGGCTGTGCTGAGGGGGCCTAAAATTCAATTAAGGTACCCCCATGGCAATCCCCCCTGCGCGTTTTAAGGATGCTTAGATATATTTCCAGCATGGGGTGACTTTTTTAGTAGTGAGTCTCCTGTGTGAGAATTGAATCGTACCGGTTTCATCGTGAACACATGACCCAGAAAATTCGTTAACGCTCGTAGCGCGATGAAAATGTGGATATTTAAGTGACTCGAGAATTTTAACCGAATCCGGGAGATTAAGTGAGCAGGCGTCATGTGTCATCGATGTGTACATGATGCGTATAGTCTTCTGCTTCCTACTTGCGTTGAAGCATTTTGGTAGGTCATTCTAACTCGCCATATATGCGAAATACAAAAGTTGCAGATCGTATATTCCATGAGTCACATATGCCACTTCTGGATTATTTTTCTGGATAGGTCAAACTTTCTGAAAGGTAGTTTCCCTTGGTATGACATTCCAAGACAAACGTAGCCGAAAAAGTTGAAAGTTTGGAAAAGTTTTGAGGTCATGATATGCCTGCAGATCGTTGGATTATGTCACAAAAGTAATCTAACGATTCTGCATAGCGTATCCTTTCCAAAACTTTCAACTTTTTCGGCTACGTTTGTCCTGGAATGTCATAGCATGCTTTTTTGAGTCGTGCTTATAGGAAGCCCTCAATGGCCAGAAAACTCTCGACTTCAAACCTGGGTAGAAATAGTTGACCCTGAAGTGGCATCATGCTCAAGGTGAATGGGGCTCCACGAAACCTGTAAATTGTATGATTGCGTTCAAGTGCGTTTCATGCTTAGGAGTTATGGCTTGCGGAAAGACTGGGAGTTGCTGCAGAAACGTACTTAATATAGTTCGGATACGGGGTATACACACTAAAATTCTTTGGGATACAACCTATTGTAATTCATGACTGGGTGAGAACCGATCGAAATATGAGAAAGAAAAAAACTAATTTCGGCGTCTGATACCTGGTCGCCCGTTTGAGAAATGTGACCACGCGCGCAGCCTAAACAGCGAGTGCACTCCTTTCGGGAACCGCATCTTCTGTCCAGTCGTCCATTATCTACATTGCCATCTTGCAAAGTAGCTCATCACATCCTACATTGCCTTGGCCATATGAATCCAAGTCCTCTGCTTGAAGGTCCACACTGCTGCTGGGCAAGTCACCAATATCATGGAAATCAACGTAACTTAAGTCCAGACACGACGCGGTCAATTCATCCCATGAAGTTTCACACTGTTCTTCGACGCCTTGCTCTTCCGGTGTGTCGCTCATGGCGGGACACGACGCGGTCGATTCATCCCAGGAAGTTTCACACTGTTCCTCGACGCCTTGCTCTTCTAGCGTGTCGCTCAAGGCGGGACACGACGCGGTCGATTCATCCCAAGAAGTTTCACACTGTTCCTCGACGCCTTGCTCTTCCAGCGTGTCGCTCGGGGCGGAAGAGTTGGCAAGTACAAACGAACGCAACTTGATCACACAATCCAAAGATGGGCCTTTCATGCGCGTCCATACTTTCTTCACAATCTCTTCGTTGGTCACAAACCTGTGAACCAGGTTTGTAATGTCGAGGAGTGAACGATAAAACCGGTCTTCCAGATACACCTTCAATTTCATTTCTCTGCAATCGCCTTGGAACTTGAGAAGAGCTGCACGTGCGCGCAAAGCTGTCAAGTTGTGCAAAACATATTAAAGGCAAAGCAAAGCTGCGCTCGAGACAAACAGGATGGGAACTTGTTCTTTGAAAGAAGTTACCGAGTATCTTTACATGGCTCATCTTCTTGTTTTCCTCTTCACCAACGTCGCCAAGTAGTGTTATGTTCTTGAAGTCTTCGTCAACCTGGTGAAGTAACGCGACTTTAAACTTCAGTAGGAGGAGCGCCCGAGTGAAAGTTGAAGCGCCTTGGTGGTAACAACTCCAGAAAGCGAATAAACGTGCAGCTACGCACCTGGGGATTCGGCCAGTCCTCATCCTTTGGCCTTAAAAACAAATCGAACACCATATCTCGATAAGATTTCCACTCCATCGCGAACTCATACAATTTTCCCAGCGTGCCGAAGTGATGGGAAAAGTGCTCTTTGAGGAGTCTGAAAAAGCCAGTGGCGACAATTTTGTGGCAATCGACCGGCCGTTGTGGTTTCGTCTTCGCTAGCGAGTTGTTCGAGTTGGAAGCTTTCACGATCTGAGGACACCACAAAGTTAGGAGGGTGCAACAGCGAGCTGTGGCTTAAAAATAAAGAATATTTGCTATATGCATTGATTCTTTCCTCTAATAATACTTGCCATACCCAGCGTACCGTTTTCCTGCTGCTAAAGGCAACGCGGCCGTTTATTTTCCGCTTGCGATAGAGAGCATCGCGGTGAAGCTTCGAACAACATATGGAACATATCGTTCTTGAGCAATAGCATATGGATATGAGAGATGGTCCAACAACATATCGTTCTTGAGCAATAGCATATGGATAAATGTCAGATGTGCAGACTGACGCCTTGTTGTCCGGACATTGTTGTGTTGGTAGGGCCATAGGAAACTTGGTGAAAGTAACTTTCTTCTTGCAAAATTCTCAGGAAAATAAGGTACCCCTGAAATGTGAAAAGTCTTTTTACGCATTGCGCCATTTATCATCATCCGGGTATCCATGATTTTGCTGTGTTGGGTTACAAAGTACTTGTTTTTACAAAGTTATTACAAAGTTCGTTTCAAGTTCTCTTACGTTTTTTTTATTGAAGTCCGGGATGAACTTTCGAAAGTGACGCCCGACCGTTTCAACCACCTGCGACCTGGTTGATTTGCTTTGTTACAAAGTGATGACACCCACGCCAGTCGAGTGTCATGTCATCATAGTTTCAACCGTAAGCGTAACTTTGTTATTACCAACGTATCACATCGCAGCGTCAGCGTTCACTGCATCGCTGTGTTGTGTGTGTTCTTTGTATGTTTGTAATAAAATATAAACGAATGATGAGATGATCGAACGATCAGATTTCAGATGGCCTGTGACGGGCCTAGCGCCTGCGCCCAGGCGCCTAGTTGAGATCTCAAAATTGAGATCGACCAAGCCTAGTCAGACGAGAGTGTCACAAACATGAAACAGAAGATTGTAATAATTGCATATTCCTAACAACTTTTTTACAATTACAAAGTTGTAACAAGAAAGAAGAGCATTGAAACAAGTGGAGATATGGGTTTAACCATGACGATAAATGGCACAGTACACGAGCGACAAAATCAAAATCTTGAATTTCTTAAACTTCTTGAAAATACCTCAAGCTCACCTTCTGCATCTGACAGCAACATCTTCTACCAAGCTAACCCCTCAAGATGGCCTTATCACCTGTCTGGAATGGTTTGAAAAGAACATCGAATACGCAGTGTTCCATAGACGTCTTGCCTGTGGAGCTGTTAGAGGAAATTATTCTGGAGTCCAAGAAAGATTGCGGTGCGACAGTGCTCTCCTTGAAGGATGTAGGTTACGCTGCCTGTGTCTCGCGGAAGTGGCGCGAGGCACTCGGTAGTTGCGCCCCAGCGAAGGTCGTGCTCAGAAGAAAGCATGACACCTGCTTCTACAAGTTGGAGTGTGATTTACTCTGGAGGCATCGAAGTATTTGTCGCGCACTGAAAGGGATTGAGGCAGCCGGCTCCAACGCGGCACCATTGGCAGAGCTTGTTGAGGAGCGTCTCCACGAAGACGAATTGTACCACTCAGGACAAGTCCGTCAACATGCGCGAAACGCGCTGGAAGCGATTGGTTCGGAAGCATCTTGAATCAAGGCATGGCTCGACCACAACGACGATGATAGCAAAGCTCAAGCTAGCTCTAAGTTCAGGGCTCAGAGCTGATGGCGTCCAGAAACGACGCCGCAGGGCACTAATGTAGTAAGGTCAACCTGACTACTATATGTAGTCGTGTAGTTCAATCAAGACCATTCAGATTGAACGTCACGAACCGGGGCGATTGCGAAGTGGATAGGCGGAAAGATAATCCACGAAGAGGACTTGGAGAGAACCATCTCTTTCACCCATGCACTTTCCTTCACTCGTCCTCTAGTGTATAGCGGCCTTGAAAACCGATCGACATCGAATCCATCTAAACACACTCGTCCTTCCAGCTGTGGTCGTGTGTAGGTGTAATATGTGTATATATTCATTCATTAATATAATTTTTGTAAGATTTTTGCGTTCGACTCAGGGTGTTGAATGTTTCAAGCTACAATGCTTTTGTGTCTGGAGTTAGCCGAGGTAAGGAAAATCTTAGGGGAATCGATAGGAAACTCGAATATGGGTAACTGGTATACATATCACGTCGTTTTTGAGTTGCTTACGTATGCATGATGTTCGTCGGTGCCAGCATGCATACTGAGCGACTTCGGGTATCGTACGCGCTACATACCATTGTCGAAGAACCGACAGCAAATACATATTTTGCAACATGCAGTCGTTGGCCACGCAATCAATTAGAGTAACAAACTAACGCGGAGTGCAGGCGGCGACAGATATCTAATTCCATTTCGTCCCCTCTACTCTACTACCTAAAACATTCCACATGGAAATCAGAAATTCAAAGACTTCATGGAGCCCGGTAATCAGATTTGAAAGCGGATGAGAAAGACCTCTTATGGAAAGCGAGTGCGAGAAACCTAGCGATATCCGGAGTGCGGTGCACTCAAGGTTTGGCTAACGCTAGATATATGCACGCTGTGACGCTTGGCATGTGATTCGTGTATGCATAGGTATGTATGGCGACGCGTTTGTAAATGCAGTGTTGTGTATGCTGGCACTTGGAAAACACTAGGTTATCAAAGCGATTGCAGCAACACCGGTGGCTGATGGTGCATAGCACTCAAGCAATATCCCTCTAAGATTTCTTGTCATCGTCGCGACACAGAATCAACTCGCAATACACTCGTTATATGAAGCATATGAATGTGTAATAGTGAAAAAGCGGGTCCATCGGTGCATTATTCCAATCCCATGCAACCGATCGGTGAAAAGCACCGCGATTGCATCCCGAATATCAAATAAGCACCCACCTCACAGCAGCAAGGTGTGTTCCCATGAGGTTCTGTCATTCATCTCAGTGTGCACTTTCTTGCACTGGCCCACCAAGAACAGCAATTGCTATTAGTAGCAATAAAAATGTGGAATTGTCACCATGCAATACCGGCACCCGATGGACCTTGTGAACCGAACAATGCAATTAAGCTGCCTTATTTCGTGCACGCCAAATCCACTTATGAGGTAGATAGTTTTGCATAAATACATCCCGAGCCACCCATGCCATATCGGGCAAAACACTGCCGATGTGAGCCGATGTGAGCCCGTGGTATGGTTGATTGATTCAAAGAGAATTAAGTTTTCATAGAGTATAGTGGTAGAGTATGGACCTCCAACAAATTAATATAAGCTCTGGGAACTTATATAGCCAAATGATATATTTCAGATACATTGACGAATTCATCCCAAAATCTGTTCTAACATGGTGCAAACATTCGGTCGACGCTTTCCACCAACGCTCGGCCCACGTGCCTAAGTTGCAGCCTGCGTCGGATCAGAATACACCAATGGCAGCAGCTCGTTATCCTCAAGGTACTTGAAAATGCCTGGAATACCACCAACCGTTTTGCTAAGACCTTTCAGCACCAATTTCCCCAAGCTCCCTGCCACACCCTCTCCCAAAAAGAATTCCGCCAAGACGTCTGTGACGTTTCCTCTTTCTTCACCGAAGTCTGGATCGACCGCAAGCTGCACAGCTTCCCTGGCGACGACCCTGGCGCCAGTTGCTGCATATGCCTGAATTCTATTGCGGAAGGTGGTAGAGGTGGCAACAGTTCCTTCATTTCCTCGATGTTGTGCCCGTGCTTCCGATGGTGCCGGTGCAGCTGCAGCACCATGGTGGCTCTCCCGAACAGCGTTCCTCAATGTCTCTGTTTGTCCCTCGCCATCCAACCTGCCCGAAGAAAACCCAGCACTTGGTTCTGCTGATCCTCCCACGATTCCTGAAGCAGAAGCTCCTCCCGATTCCCCACCGGATCCCCCAATATCCCCTTCAGCATTGAGTCCAGTCTCACCAATGCCCCGAGTATCTTCCAAGCCGCTGCCTGGTCCACCTGGTCTACCACCACCTCGTCCGCCACCCAATCTGCCACTCCATCCATCAGGTCCATCACCACCTGGTTCGCCACCATCTCTCGCCACTATGTTGTTGCCTGGAACATCAATGAATTCAAGGGTAACATCCACCGACGCAAGATTCTCCCATTGTGGCGTTGTCCCAAGGAAAGCGTCTTCGGACTTATGCACGTTCATCAGCCCCATTTTGGTGGTCTCCCCATGCAGAAGGGTCTGCCTGATCGCCCGCACATTAGGGAGATATATCATGTTCGGAGCGCAAAATAGCTCGCCCTGAAGGCGGGACCATTCCCCTTTGCTTGGAAGTTGCGTGGTAATCGGAGGCGACGGGTCAAGACACGTGATGGAGCTGCTGCTCAAGGCCATATAGAACTTCTTCCCGAAGGGCATCGACCAATGAAAGACATATCTGTCGTAGCCTGACATTTCACGGAACGTGCAGTGCTCCAAGCCAACCCGTACCATGAATGTAATTCGCCTCGCATCCTCAACCCTTTGAGGGTAGTAGAGGCAGAACTTGAACGTGGTCCCCCGGCACAGCCAGCTGAAGGAATGGAGTTTTACCGCCGCATACCTCGGTGTGGACGGCTCGCATTCTGAAGGGGGTGCCAAGATCCGCCACCGCCCCATACGGTCCGTTTTCGGGTGCCCGGGCGATCGCACCAAGAAGCCGGTGCAATCTAGTTCGCCATCGACTCGAGGGATCTTCAAGGTTGCAGGCCTGCCTCCATCCATCCCCACAGCCGCGTGACAGACAGCAATATATATACAAGTTGTATACATACGAAGTATATATATATATATATATCCTGCTTATCAACAACCCGTGGCATGGTGCACGCCATCCTACTGTGGTGCAACAAGGCACGACATGCACATTGTGGTGACACTTGTTTGCCTTGTGCTTCGCTTCGTGCTCATGAAGTTGACCAAGCGTGTTGGCCGGCCAGGAGAAACACTGCCAGTGGGTACACTTTCATAGGTACTTTTTCATAGTGGTTTGAAGCGGGGGGGCGCTTAAAGGGGAGCCGTGTGCACTAATTACAAAGTAGGAGCATAAGGCTCGCGGTGCCGGACTCCTCCAAAGAGATGAGGCGCGCTCTGTCGAGTGAGGAGGAGTCATCCGCCCTCTCGCCTGAGGAAGATGCGCTGTGGGCCATGATGGGGTGCGAGGTCCTCGCACACGCGTCACTGCGATGCCTGTGTGACGCGTGCCGCCTGCTGCTGCGTTTGGCCAACGGCGTGATTGCAGAGGTCACTGCGATGCCTGTGTGACGCGTGCCGCCTGCTGCTGCGTTTGGCCAACGGCGTGATTGCAGAGGTCACTGCGATGCCTGTGTGACGCGTGCCGCCTGCTGCTGCGTTTGGCCAACGGCGTGATTGTGGAGGCGAGCAAGCTTCAAGGAAGCTCACCTTGCGAGCTGCAGGTTGTGTGGCTCCAGGCACACCACTGGCCCACACGGGCTGGTCGCCTCCAGCAACCCGGTGGCATCGGACTCCGATGGAAAGAGTGACATTCGGATGACGGTGTCCTCGCTCAACGCTCCAAATGGAATCTCGAGAATCACTCCGTTCAGATCCAGGCGGCCACCTTGCGGAGAGATGGTCTGAATCAGCACCGCCTCGGCGTTGCCGCAGTCATCTTCAAACCAGGAATGCCTGTGAATCGACGCCCAATTCTCCCCCACGCATGATGCGAGGTAGGCCGACCGAAGCCAGGCGCGCCTTCAGCCCACAGGGCAAATCGGCATGCAGGAACAGGGTGGGGGCATGCCGTGCAAAGAAAATGGCAAGCATCGGGAGCCATACTGCGGCAGCTGAGTGGGATGTGCTGCCCGCCACCACGCCAGTGGATGAGAGAGAGATGCAGTAATAGGGCGGGGCTGTGGCACGACCCCATCCACACATCCTAGCCAACTGAAACAGAAACCCGAAGGGGTCCACAACGGCGTGGATGCAGAAGACACACCCACTCGCCATGCGCCCGGGCAGCTCCATTGCATGTTCTTCGAGTTGGCGTTGCCTCTCCTGAACTGCAACGTTGCCATGGAAAACCCCGGCAGCTGGTGCACGCCACATCACCCCACGAAAGTGAATTGACTTTTTTAGATGCGATTGTGCAAGGCGCGCAAACCAACAATGTCAGCCCTAACAGACTTCCACGGGAAGAACAGGCATGCAGAAACGAGCCGATCTTCTGAAACGGTGACACATGCGCACGATACATGACACGCTTGGCTGTCACAATATACCAAACCAACATCGCACTCAGCAGCCAAAGCTGCTTTCAAACAGCTCCGAGAAATTTTGAATCAGAATAAATAAATCCGGTCCTTCATGCCACAAGATGCAGATCTCTTCTTTAGCACCGCCTGACGCCTGATTCGAGACCTTTGATCCTCAGACCTCTGCAGTGTACCCGAGGCCCCTAGGGCGAGGCATCAGAGAATGGCTCTCAAGTGATGCAGCGGGAGACATGCTAGAAGGCGGTTCTTGCCTCCCGGCCTTCCTGTCACATGCCGGCGCACTTACCTCCAAGGTTCAGCGTGTGGAGCTTGCATCTGGGGTCTACGATTGCACCCTTCAAGAATGCCACCCCTTCGCACGTCACGTCACGCTTTGTCCCCCTGTGACCTGCAGGCATGGACCACTGCCAGTTTACCCGTGTGTTCGCTGGCATCCTAACTGCTGCAGCCCAACATATCCCGGAAAGGAGCCATTCCGCTCGGTGAGTCGTGGACCCAGCCCCGCCATACACCAAATGATCAAGCAGAAGTAAGCGGAGTTCGAATCCAGATACAATCATACGTCTTGCCGGACACCTGTCCCTGATAACTAGGGTGTGAGCTCCACTTAGCTCTGAGCGATCGGTTGACTTGCCGTGTGTGAGGGCGCAGTCACAGGGTGACGGAGAGGAGTGCAGCAGGGGCTGGGTTGCGGTAATGGGAGGGGGGGGCGAGAAACTGAGGGACTGCATGTGGCCATATGCCTGTCAGCGTGGGACAGAGTTAAAGGTAGCAATCAGTTGGTGTGAGGTGATGAGGGGCAGTGCTGGCGCGAATTAGTCGGCCGCTGAGTGGGAGGGGATTCAGCAGGGGGGGTAGGAGGGATACGGTTGGGATTATGGTTGTGGGTGAGATTGGGATGAATGGTGCAGGCGGTGGGTCACGAATGGGATGGGTGTTTGGAGGGAGAAGCTGGGAGGCAGAGCAGAAGGCAGTGGGCTCCATGCGAGGTGCCCATGGGGAGCACCCCTCAGCCCATGGGGAGAGACTGCTGCGAAGGGAAGGGCGAGTGCGGGAAGTGTCAACAATGAAGCGGCATCCGCTGGAAAGGTACCAGAGGGACAGCCGCAGCCCATCGCCCACCTCCACAAAGGGGTAAACCCCTCCACAACGACAAGGCCCGGATAGCGCACAAGTGGAGCTGCGAACACACGTCCCCCTCTTGTGCCCGGCGCATGCAGCGCTGCAACAAACACAAGAGCCATTGTCGGACTATAAATCCGCATCGCCGTAAAAAAAACTACTCCCCATTGCGCACAATCGCTAAGCGGCCACGCCCCACTCCCCACATCCACTGAGCGGGCATGCCCCACTACCTACACCCACTAAGCGGCCACTCCCTGCGACCACATCCACTGATCGGCACCGCCACAATACCCACACCCATTGAGCAGCCATGCCCCACTCCCTACACCCCCGAGCGGCCACGCCCACTACCCACACCCACTGAGCGGCCACTCCCCACAACCCACACGCCCTGAGCCACTCCCCACAACCCACACCCCCTGAGCGCCCATGCGCCACTACCCACACTCACTAAGCGGCCACCCCCGCGGCCACGCCCACTGAGTGGCCACACCCCACTACCTGCACCCACCAAGCTGCATGCCACCAAGGACCCAAGATCCAATCCAGCGCATCTCCTAGGTTTAGCGTGTGCAGCGACCCGCCGTGCACCCCCTCTGCAGCTGAAGTGAGCGCTGCAGCCAATGCTTGGGCTGTTCCAAGACCGATCGCACTATCTGCACAACATGCGAGTGAATACGTTACACCAACTGCAAATAAAGAATCAGTAAAAACAATGCTGAATGTGGAGAAGAACTTATGTGACGGGTCGGGTAGTCTTCACCGACCCGTTGAACACCACGATCTCCTACTTTAACCCTAAATAGAAGAATCACTATTTTGCATATATTTGCACTGCAAGATGCAATTTTCATCCCGAAGCGGATGGCGTATGTGCACGCATAAGTGCCCAGAGATTCAAAGTGCGAAATCAGAGGCTAAAGGTTTGTAGATTCTTACTTTCTAAATTCAGTGTGTTCAAGGACGTGTTGAACACCAAGTCGTTTGCCAGTAGAAGTGCATCTCCAGGCCTGAGCCGTTTGTCGGTGAGGTTCAGCTCTTCCACATCCAGCAGGCTGCCGCACAGCTTGATTGGTGCATTACGCTGCCTCACTGCATCCGCGAGCGCTCGTGCGCCCTCAAGTTCCAGTTCATTTCCCCACACGTTGAGTGTGTTCAACGACCCATTGGACACCAACGCTGCTCCAAGAATGATAGCATCCTCACGCGTGAGGCCCTTACGGCTAAGCTCCAGCTCCGTGAGCTCATTTCTCCTCAAAGCTCCAATGGGCAGCTCAACTCCCGGAGTGATAGTGACGATGTTCAACGACGTGTTGAACACCCCTTGCTTGTTCGGGGTGAGTACGACGGCCAACGCCTCGGCTCCTTCAACTCCAATCTTGTTACCTGCACCACAAGCACTTGGTGTGAGGTCACCGCTTGTTATTGATCACATAATTATGCCAAAAAAGACAAGCAGCAGAATGTGGGGAATGGCTTACCGCGTAGATCCAGTGTGTTCAGCGACCCATTAAATACTCCCTCCCCATTTGGGGTGAGTGCAACGGCCAACGCCTTGGCTCCTTCGGGACCAATTTTATTACCTGCATCACAAGCACTTGATGTGACCTCACGTCTTGCTCACTAGCATAAAAGAAAGAGCAGTAGTAGAATGGGGAGAATGGCTTACTGCTTAGACTCAGTGTGTTCAGCGACCCGTTGAACACAAGCGCATCGGGAAAGGGACTTACTGCCTAGATCAAGTGTGCTCAGCGACGTGTTGAACACCCCTTGCTCATTCGGGGTGAGTGCAGCGGCCAGCGCCTTGGCTCCTTCAGGTCCAATCCCGTTAGCTGCGCCACACGCAATTGGTATCAGGTCATTGCTTGGTCATTGATCATATATGTCAAAAGAAACAAGCAGCAGGATGTAGGGAACGGCCTACCGCATAAATCCAGTGTGTTCAAGGACCCGTTGAACACCCCCTCCGCATTCGGAGCGAGTGCCACGGCCAGCGCCTTTGCTCCTTCAGCTCCGATTTGATTATCTGCACCACAAGCACTTGGCGTGAGCTCACCTCCTGATTATTGATCACAAATATCAACAGAAAAAACAGAAGAATGCGGTGAATGGCTTATGTCTTAGAACCGATGTGTTCAGTGACCCGTTGAACACCACGCTCCCCTAATTTAACCCTAAGCAAGAAAACCACTATCTTGCATATATCTGCACTGCAAGATGCAATTTTCATCCCGAAGCTGATGGCGTATGGTCCACGCATGAATGCCCGATGATTTAAAGTGCGAAACCAGAGGCTAAAGGTTTGTAGATTCTCACATGTCAGATCTAGTGTGTTCAAGGACGTGTTGAACACCCCCTCGGCGTTGGGAGTGAGTGCAACGGCCAGCGCCTTGGCTCCTTTAGGTCCAATGTTATTCCCTGCACCACAAGCACTTGGTGTAAGCTCACCTATTGTACATCCATCACAAATATTACTAGAAACATGCAGGAACAGGTCAGAAACGACTTACCTATTAAATTGAGTGTGTTCAACGACGTGTTGAATACCAAAACTGCTCCCAAAATAACGGCATCTTCAGACCTCAGACGCTCGCCACTCAAGTCCAGCTCCGTGATCACATTTCTCCTCAGAGCTCCGATGGGCAGCTTAACTCCATTCGTGATAGTGATGCTGTTCAAGGACGTGTTGAACACTCCCTCCGCATTCGGAGTGAGTGCAACGGCCAGCGCCTTGGCTCCTTCAGGTCCAATATCATTATCTGCACCACAAGCACTTTGTGTGAGCCCACGTCTTGTACATCCATCACAAATAGTACTAGAAACATGCAGGAACAGGTTAGAAACGACTTACTTCTCAAGTCCAGTGTGTTCAAGGACCCCACTCCCCCTAATTTAACCCTAATAGAAAAAACACTATTTTGCACCTCTCTCTACCGCAGAATGCAATGTAATCACAAAGCCGATGGCGCATGGTCCACACACACATATGAGAACATTCAAATCGTGAAATGAGAAGGCTGAAGGTGTGTAGAATCTTACTATTAAGGTCGAGTGTGTTCAAGGACGTGTTGAACGCCAACACTGCTCCCAGAATAATAGCATCCTCCGGCTGCAGACGCTTGCTTCCGCTGCCACGCAGGTCCAGCTCCGTGATCTCATTTCTCCTCAGAGCTCCGATGGGCAGCTCAACTTCATCTGTGATTGTCAGGGTGTTTAGCGACGTGTTGAACACGAGTGCCTCAGCCAAAGCCTTGTTTCCACTTGCGTCATACGTTCCCTCACCGAATATATTCAAACCACACAACTGGTTGCCTGTGACAAGCACCCGCATGCAGCAGTCAGTGACGATTCATCACATCACTGTATAAAACAGCATCGCACAGCCGCACCTGGGAGATTAAGTATGTTCAAGGACCCGTTGAACACCGCACTCCCCTAGTTTAACCCTAATTAGATAATCACTATTTTACCCCTCTACACTGCATGATGGAGTTTTCACCAAGAAGGCGATGCCACATGGTCCATGAACACATGTCAAGAGATTCAAAGTGTGAAATGGGAAGGCTAAAGGTGTGTAGATTCTTACTATCGAGGTACAGTTCGTTCAAGGACCCGTTGGACACCAATAGCCTGCCCAACACTAGAGCTCCAGGGACTCCAATCTTCTTCATACTCAAATCCAGCTCGGTAACCTTGTCATCCTTCAAGTTCTGCATCTGGATCTTGTTGAAGACTTTGATGGAGGGATGCGCGAGCACCACTTCAGCCAGCTGCCGTGCAGCCTCACCGGTGATGCCATTGTCGCAGATGTCCAGTGTGTTCAAGGACCGGTTGAACAACCGTTTTGCGTTTGGAGTGATTGCAACGGCCAGCGCATTCGCTCCTTCTGGTCCAATTTGATTATCTGCACCACATGCAGTTGAGATGAGTTTAGCTCTAGGTGAATGACAACAATCATCAAGAAATGTACAAAGTAAAATGCAAGAATCGACTTACGGGCAAGATTCGGCGTGTTCAACGACCCGTTGACCACCACACCCCCCTAGTATAACCCTACATGCAAATTCATATTTTTGCTCCTCTGTACACCGCTCACTGCTCCCCTGATATCACCCTACATGCAAATTCATATTTCTGCTCCTCTGTACACCGCGCAATGC
>LGRX02003579.1:0-36369 GCA_001247695.2 Cymbomonas tetramitiformis
TGCCAGAATCGGTCCAGTCAAGGGAATACAAGGCCGGCATCCGGCTCAGGCCAGATTGGAATGGGAACCCCTTGCACCGGCGAGGATACAAGTTGTCGCAGGAGGAGTTGCGGCAACTCCGGCAACAGCTAGATGAACTCTTAGCCAAAGGGTACATACGACCCTCGGCCTCTCCGTGGGGTTGTCCCGTGTTGATGGTCCCCAAGCCAAGTAATCCCAAGGAGTTGCGTCTAGTCATTGACTACAGACAGATCAATGAGATCACGATCAAGGATAAGTACCCCCTCCCGGATGTACAGAGTCTCTTAGATGACCTACAAGGGGCTACCGTCTTCTCTACGATGGATGCCCTTTGGGGATTTTGGCAGGTCCCTATGGGAGCGGATGACGTGGAGAAAATCGCAATGACTACGCACTTTGGAGCGTACGAGTGGTTGGTCATGCCCATGGGATTGTCAAACTCCCCAAGCACCTGGCAAAGGATGATGACCCAGTACCTCGGGCACCTACCCTTTTGCAGGGTATTTGTAGATGACATCGTGATTTTCTCAGCTGAGGTTCCGGGTAAGAGCGCCCATGAGGTACACCTCGATCACCTCCGCCAGGTCTTGGAGGCGTGTCGAAAGAATTCCGTCTATCTTAAAAAGTCGAAAGTCAAACTGTGCAAACGAGCAGTCCGGTTCCTAGGGCATGTGGTGGATCGGGATGGATGCCACCCACAGCAGGATAAGGTTGCGTCAGTGCGCGACTGGTCAGACCTAGAAACTGTCACACACGTGCGACAGTTCCTGGGCATGTGTGGCTTCTACCGAAGGTACATCCAGAACTTCGCAGATATCGCGTACCCGCTGACCCGCCTCACCAAATCCGGCGTGGAATGGACCTGGGGCGAGAATGAAAAAGCAGCATTTAAACAGCTGAAAACTGCTTTGATCTCCTCCCCAGCCTTGGCCCTACCCGATCAAAAGGGCGCAGCAGACGGTTCCAGACCCTTCTTCGTACAGACAGATGCCAGTGGAGTAGCACTAGGGGGTGTACTCATGCAGGATCAGGAACGAGGCTTGCAGCCCTTGGCCTTTGAAAGCCGGCAGTTCTCCAGCGCAGAGCAGAACTATCACGCTGGGGAACGAGAGCTTTGTGCCATCCATCATTGTACCACGGTCACCTGGAGACATTATCTGATTTTTACATCATTTAAGCTCATGGGAGACCACAAACCCCTCCAGTGGCTCTTCGCCCCAGCTAGGGAGCTCAGCCGACGTCAGGCTCGCTGGTACGAGGACTTGGTAGAGGTAGGAGTCCATCAGATGGAGCACGTGCCAGGGCGCTGTTTGGTAGTACCGGATGCGCAGTCCCGGCGACCAGACTATCAGGAAATGTCAGCCAGGGAGGGTTTGAAGGAAAAAGGGATAGTGGATCGCGCCACGGATGGGCCCAGAGACTCCGAGCCGAAAGGCAAGGGGTCCGAAGAGGACGAGGATCCTACCTCTGTCCTCGGGACAGTGGATCGCGCCACAGATGGACCCAAGTACTCTGAGCCGAAAGGCAAGAGATTCGAAGAGGATGAGGATCCTACATCTGTCTTAGGCGCCACCTTCGAGTATAGTGATTCCGAGGACGAGTCCTTCCCTCCCACCAGTCCGGCACCGGTCATTGGTGAGCTCACCCATCTGAATGGGCTCACGTGCGTGGGTAAAGACGCCGGCCCTCTGGCTGGACGCAGCGTGCCACCCTAGCAGTAGGCGAGAAGTCCTTAAGGGATGCCGAATCGCTAGCAGTCATGACCAGAGCAGACCGAGCTAGGGAACAGGCCGCAGCAGAAGTCCAGAGTCACCCGGAGACAGCAAGAGGAGCACCGGGGACCGACGAGTTCCCCCATCCTGAGACCCAGAGTCATCCGAAGGCAGCCGGAGAGGCACCTGAGCCCGTTAAGCCCCCAGAAGGTAGCTCCCACTACGACCAGGTCGTAGATCGCCAGGACTGGAAGCTAATCAGGGAGCGCTTTGAGGAGATAGCGGCCCAGTACGGGATGTTTGACGTTGACGCGTGTTGCGACTCCATGGGCGTTAACCGGCAGGTTGACACCTATTGGACCGACTGCTTGAAGAAAAAGTGGCGCGGGAAACACGTTTGGTGTAACCCCCCTTACTCGAAGGATTCGGACTTGATAGAAAGAATTCTTCGGCATTTCCTTGCTGAGTGGCGCGCCGATCCGGAAAACACCTCGGCGATGTTCCTTCTACCAGACTATGACGCTCCCTGGAGGCGGTTGATTCACCCCAAGTATGGGCTTCATCCGGTCAAGGTCTTTGACATGAAGGACGAAAAAGGTCGTCCCAACCACCTCTTCGAGTCTCCTGATGGAGGTCGGCCCCCGCTGCGCTGGCCGGTCCTTCTGGTTTGGGCCCCAGCAGCCAGCAGGGCAAAGCCCCGAGCGCCACCTGCGCAAAAGGACAGTGAGGCGGAACCCGACGGGCCTTTAGTCACTACAGGGGTTGCAGCGAAGGCCAGGGCAGCGTCAGGACCACTGAAGGCTGATGAGTTCGTCCGCGCCTTGCAAGCGGAATACGAACGCAGCCCGTACCTCAGTTCGTTGAGGGAAGAACTGATCGCAGCCCCACATCAGAGGACAGACACATTTCGCATGGTAGACGACATGATTTGGCGAGTGGCAGAAGGGCGGTATCAGCTAGTGCTAGCTCAGGATTCCCCCCTCAGAGAGCTGGTGATGCGCGAAGCACACGAGTCCCCGGCAGCAGGGCACACAGGAAGGGATAAGACACTGGACAGGGTATTCCGTCGTTTTTGGTGGCCACGCATGAGCAAGGATGTCACCGACTGGTGCAAATCCTGCGTCGTGTGCCAGCAGACCCGGCCGCGCAACGGGTATCCAGACGGTCAGCTTAATCCCCTGCAAGTCCCAGTAAGACTGTGGCAAGTGGTTAGTATCGACTTCGTCACTGGGCTGCCTCGCACAGAGCGATGGTACGACGCGTTTGCTACCTTCACGGACAAGCTGTCCAAGATGGTGCACGTAGTCCCCATGCTTTACGCTGACAGCTCGGCTGCTCAGATCGCGCGCATGTATTTCGACCAAGTGTGGCGTTTGCACGGCGCTCCCATGAAGATCGTCTGTGATCGGGACTCCCGCTTCAGAGATGAAATGCATCTCGAGCTACATCGGTTGATGGGAGTCCAGATTGCCTCTACCACGCCGTACCACCCACAAGGTGATGGGCAGGCAGAGCACACAAACCACACGGTCGAACGTATGTTACGCGCGTATGTCGACGCCAACCAGCACGATTGGGACTTGTGGTGTACCCCGGTCGAGTACGCCATCAATGACTCTCGTTCCGCCGTCACGGGCTTCACCCCTTTTGAACTGACGTACTGTACGGTCACCCTCCGGCCTCTCAGCTAGACTTCTTCGTGGAGGCAGCACTTGCATCACGGAGAGGCCGAGCTAAGGGGGGGAGGGGCGCAGCAGTGAAAAAGGGTACAGCCCACGAGACAGCCCGCCAATTTGTTCGCCAGTTGCAGCTCGCTAGGGAGAAGCTGCTCTTAGCTCAGCAGCAGCAGATCGCCCAGTAGCCCTACGACGCGCGTCACACGTCCAGGAGTTACGCAGTAGGCGATGAGGTTTGGGTAGACGCCACGTACCTCACCCAGTCGGGCGACCGCGGGTTGCACAAGAAATTGCTTAAGAAGCGCCTCGGACCCCTTCGGGTGCTGGAAGTCTTTCACAGCGACAGGCAGATGGCCCTTCCCGCGAGCGATAGGGGCGCACCGTCGGCCTATAGGTTGCAGACGCCTAAGCAGTGGAAAGTGCACGATGTGTTTACCGCGGACCGGCTTTCGCCGGTAGAGTCGAGTAGCCGCTTTGTCGAGAGAGCTAAGGAGATTCCCCCTCCTCCGTTGGACGTCAGTGGACGCAAGGAAACCCACGTCGAGAGGGTGGAGCGTTCGCGTACGCGCCAGCGTCAGGGTAGGAGGTGGACGGAGTACCTGGTCAAGTGGACAGGAATGCCCCGCAGTGAGAACGAGTGGAAGACCCGAGAGGATCTGGAGTGGGACGGAGCCGGTAGGCCCGGCGTTCCCAACCGGGCGTCGTTGGAGTTTGAGAGGATCGAGGCTAAGAGAGTGGAGCGAGAGAAGCTTAGGGTCCGTAAGAGGCGCGACGAATCCGCAGGAGCAATATGGACCACGCTCTCGGAGGAGCTCAAGGTAGACGGCGCAATGCCATGGGTGCCAGAGGAGAGGTTTGATGAGGAAGTAGGAACTTTCGCGAGAGTATCTGCTCAGAGCACCCTGCCGCCAGTCAACGGAGCCGCAGCACTTGAGAAGGAGCCAGTCGGCCAGTCTAAATTCTCGTATTGTTTTGTGGGACCGGGTCAGTCGAGAGGCAGTTTACTAAGCAATTTCCCAACAGCGAAGTAGTTGCCGTAGACATTCAGCCCAAGTGGGGCCCCACACATTGCGAGGATATCATGCGATGGGACTACCGACAGTTCAGACCAGGACACTTCGACGTAGTCTGGGCTAGCCCACCTTGTACAGAGTACAGCCAGGCGAAGACAGTAGGCATCCGAGATTTACGCGCTGCGGACAGGCGAGTTCGTAGGACATTGGAGATCATCCGGTACTTGAGGCCCGAAGCATACTTCATTGAGAACCCGAAGGGAAGAGAGCCCCACGGTTTGCACACGCGTCGATGCATGAGCAATCTACCAGCTCCGCACCTCGTCACGTACTGTAAATACTGGACCGCATACAGAAAGCCCACGCACATCTGGACCAACGTTCCGTTGCGCACACCCCTGCGAGTGTGCGATTCCGACACGCCTTGCGAATTCTTCCGGCAATACGGTAGGCACGAGAGAGTAGCGCAAGGAGGGCGCGCGATGAGAGCCGGAGGTGTGTTTGCGAAGGGCATGGGAGCGCGAGAGAAATTGTATGGGATTCCTTCAGCACTGTTAAAACAGCTTTTCCACAACCTGACCTTACATGAAGAGGTGCATGCGTTCCTGTCTGAACTGCTTGTCAGGGAAGATCTAAGCGAGATGAGCGGTTTAGTCCAGTCAGCTGTTGTTGAGAGTGACCTGCCCGAGTTTGAACCGGAACCGATAGCGTTAGCGGGAGTACGAGCTGAAGTGACGATCATACCCGAGGGCGGATGGGAATCTGACGCGAGTGGTCTTAGCGATTGAGAGCGTTGGGGAGCTTCGAGAAGAGCGGTGGCTCCAGCCTTGGCGAGACCAGGCGGCAGGTGAGAACCTGGGTAATCCATCCAAGAGAGCAGTGGCTCTAGCCTCGGCACAGCCAGGCAACAGGTGGAAATCTGTATAATCCATTTGAGCAGTGGCTCTAGCCTCGGTATGACCAGGCGGCAGGTGAGAACCTGGATAATATATCCAACCGAGCAGTGGCTCTAGCCTCGGTGCGACCAGGCAACAGGTGGAAATCTGTATAATCCATTTCATGAGAGCATTGGCTCCGGACCTGGCACGACCGGGCGGCAGTTGGAGATCTGGGTAAAAGCTCTACGCATTCCGAGGAGGCGGTGAGGGTTTAAAACCTTTCCTCCGGGCCGGCATCCCGAGAACTGTCAGGTAATTGGCAAACCTATTGTCATCACCTGTAAGTGTACCGTGTTGGAAGGTTTGAAACCTTGAGCGTGGTAATGGATGTAAGATCTCGAGCCTTGGGGGAGCCTGGTAGTGCAGATGGCAGACCGGTGAGAGGCCGACCCTTGTGCTTAAGAGGTCGATCTCCTTATTGCGATGTGTCTTGGGAAGTGTAATGTCATCCCAGACAACAGGCGGCTGAGACCTGTATAATCATCCTGAGCAACAGTAGAAGATCTGTATAAAAACTTTACTGGTCCGACGTGGTCAGCGTGGACGTGACCTTCCCTTAGGGGTGGGGAGTTGTGCTAGGAGGCAAGCACAAGAGCAAGAAAAACGGCTAAGTACAAAACGCAAGAGTAATCAGTACGGAGTACAGTAGGACCGATCAGAATGATGTTGATGTGAGGTGCCTAGCCTGTTGTACGGAGTACTCAGTACAGTTGAGTTATGGAAAGAGTTCCTGAAGTATAAGAACTCTAAGTGTAACCCGTTTCGGAGAGGAGAACTGAACTGAGAATTGTGACATAAAAGTAAAGAGCCGTAACTGCTGTATATTGTGTATTGAAAGCATGCACTGAAAGCAAAAGCATTACTAGAAGGATTTACGAAACCGAAGTCCGATAGTAGACCAACCGAAATCATACCTCGTGCGGCCGTTTAATAAGTGTAGACAATATAAGTCCGAAACCGTAAAGAAGAGAAGAAGCAAGAGTGTAGACTCCTACACGTTTGCAGTATTTGATACGACGTGATGACGCGAACGGACATGGCTTATTATGAGCTATATATTCTTCCATCAATGCATGCAACCCAGTATCATCCTCGTGTGTAAACGAGCCAGCTGCAGCCAAAGTTCAGCTCAGGACGACACGGATACAATACACCTATCGTACACAAAGTCAAGACTTGTTTGTAAGTGGTCAGTGCTGCGACTATTGCTGGAATATTGCAAGTATAGTATTTCCGCACAAGCGATGAACGATCCGTTCCTGACGACCACGCACAAGTTCGGCTTTGAGACGTTATTTTCCAAGGGTACGCGTTATCGAGCCAGCTGCCTACATGCATGTGTTCGTAACGCAGCATGCATCACCGCGCGTGTACGGATAGTCACGTGGTGCATGCTAATATCGTCTGTGTATGCAGCGACCTTCGCCCATACTTACACGTAACTTTGCGTGTTTCACGCTGTGAATCGCTTCGTGTGTAGCCTTGTATGCCCCATCGCGCCGGGACACGCGTCGTGATTATCACGGTCTGATTTACCAATCGGATGCCTCTGTTGCTTGGCACAAATCGCACAATGCGTGGTGGTAAACCAGAGTGAATACTACAATAACCTAATGAGATATCATACTCAAACAGTAGCATATTCCGTCGAGTGGGCGCAAACAGGTTGGCTCGGTATCGAATTATATTGTCGAAGTAAATAATTGAGATACTCTCGGGGTTTTGTCCCCAATCAGTCAAACCTAAACCACGAACGGCTCGGTGACAGGTGTGACACGTGCCACCACGGCGGGATTAGGGCGGACTAGGAGTCTGACAGGGGCTTGCACCGAGAAACCCGGGAGCAATGTTTGCGCATGATGCGCTCACTGTTTGTAATGCCATAACGAATGATGCGATTATCGAACGATCGGATTTTGTACTTCAGATGGCCTAGCTAGTGGAGGTCTCAAATTAGCTCGACACGCCTAGTACCTTACAGTATGCAGGAGCACATGGACCACCATGTTTCGCGCACTGCGCACAAGCACACATTCTAGGAATCCCGCCGGAGCTGACTGCATCCGGGGGCGTCATATTTGGGCGGGCTCGTTCATTCCACACCCAATTTCTCCCAATATGACCCAATTTCTGGGTCATGACTATTTATGCACGTTGTGGTAAGCCAGGATCGATGTTTAGTTGTCATCATTATTTATATGCACGCTACTCTATGTTGATAACGATCACATTAGGGATGTTAATGAGTAGACACTTTATTGTGATGATTAGAGCAAGCACATGCCAAATCATGACTTGATTAGTGCGGCAATCTTACACTAATAATGGGCGATTATACTCAATAAAATAATAATGGCGTTTGACGTACAGTACGACCCGTATGTCTGCCGTCTGGGACACTCCTTATTTCTGAAGGTCTCCAACCTGCCGGCGATATCTACAGTTCCGTGGAACGAATGCCACGAGTATGCCGCCTGAGAACATCTATTTGACGCATGGCGGCGATCTCTGTATCTCCATGGAGCAGCGGACCTTGCCTTTTGGCATATAATGAATACACCATTCAACTACTGATTGATCACGCACATAAATGCAACACTTCGTATACATATAAACGATAGTAAACTGCGAACAATCGGGAGCAGAACTGTGTTATGCGGCAGAAGCGCCACATAGTATGATGATCTTCTTGCTGATGACTCGCACCGCGATGTTCTGGCCAAGTTGTATTTGTCGCAGGTCATTAAAATTTGCTGATGATACAGCATAGTTTGCGCCGAATTTGTCGCCGGTGCTGCTGGCGAACCGTCGGTGTCGCTTGCGCGATCACATATGAATTTCCCACGAAGTCTGCCTGCCTATAACGAGAGTTGGTGGCGCAACTAATCAGGAGAAGGAGCCATGCTGTTGCCTTGAACACACCGTGTTTGCTCGAAGTACCGATCAAATTGCTCGGCACATGATTCATGACCTCGATGCCCATACACCGCCCACGGCCTATCTATGTATACATACATGTGGCAGCACAACAATTGTATAATAGCTGAAACATATTCTTACATGAAAGGATATATGTACAATTATATTTACAGGCTTCTGCACATCTACTGAGTCTGACAAGCATCATTTGCTGTAGCTTGCAGGGGGGGTCTGCAACCTACAATGTTTTGTCCTCATTTTCTAAAGCTGTGTCACGGCTACAACATATCGTTTCTTTCAACAGCTCTGTTTGCAATTGAAACCTGCAGGTCATATCATATAGTAGAACACACATGCGCATCGGCAACCACCCGAAAGGGTGTAAATATCTTTTTGGGTTTTCATGGGTGTAAACTATAAGTGCGCATCACGGTGAATTGGGGTCCTCCCGCTCTTGCAAGCAAACTCTCCTTTCTTAAATGTTTTTGCCATTTGTTTTCGTTGTTTTTGGCTTGAAGATGTATTCCATTCCTTTCCCCTCCATCAGTCTTGTCTTCGTGCATCGCAGGGGGGCATTCTCTTGGTCGTAGGCCAGTAACCGTCAATCTATTTTATCATTTAACCTATGTATGCCTTACAAGAATGACTATGCGGTCCGGTCACCGAGTCACCATGCGTTGCTCCGACTACCTATCTCCGGGGAGCACAGCTGGACAAGCCATCTATACGTCAATTTCGGCACCTCCTTCATTATCACCTCCCACTTCATCATCACCTCCCCCATCAGCGTCTGCGTCGTCACCCATGTCCTGGTCGCCAGAGTCATCCTGAATCCACCACATCCACACGCACACATTGGATCTACCTATTTTTAAATGGTAATAAGTAACAAGGACATTTGTTTTCAACTGTCCAACCAGGAGCTAGCTGCATAAGCTATAGCCTGCACATAGCAACAGTTACCACATGCATGACACCAAGGTCCATGGAGTGGCCACGTTGGGTACCACAATGCGTCGCAAGATTTCCAACCAGTCACATATGCCAGTGCGCCTCAGTGATGTACACACAGAAAGCCTTCAATATAATATCCGCAGCAACCTGCAATCATGGCTTGGCTAGTGAGATGTAGACATACCATTTCCTTGGCATTCGCCATGATCACCGTCATGATGTATTGCTCAAACCACAGAAAAGCGGGGTGGTCCTGGCTGGTGAATAGCTCTGCCGCCTCCCCATGCCCCACCTCTACATTCACACAGCGGATGCTGTCCTAAGGGGCATGCACAGCCTTGGCATTGGCCTATCCATGTGCACGGCCACATCTTCAAAACACAAATCGTCCAAAGCTTCATCATGCATCATGTCTGCCCCCAAGTGGTCCTAAGTGCCAGTACACGACTGAAGCTGCCATGATCATTTGAACATCATGCAAGTTATCCGCTGAATCTCCCATCATTCAATAGTTTAACGCCATACAAGTTAACGACTAAAGCTCCCATCGTTTGTTGAAAATTATTATTCATTATGGCTAACCACCACGCATTGTGCGATTTGTAGCAAGCAACAGAGGCATCCAATATAATCAAAGTATACCGTGATAATCACGGCGCATGTCCCGGTGCGACGGGGCATACAAGGCTACACTCGAAGTGATTCATAGTGTGAAGGAACACAAGTAGCTACGAGCAAGGGTCACTTCATCGTAGTCGGTAAATGTATAAAATACATCAATACCATATTCAGATTAGTATCGTGCATCACGAGATGTGTCGTACACACTTAACAAATGGCGTGCTATGAACGAACACATGCATGTGGGCAGTTGTTGTGACAACACATCATTTGAACATCATACAAAATCACGAGGGAAGCTCCCATCATTTCAAAGTCATTCACGTAAACGGTTTCGCTAAGAAGATTTTGACCAATAGATCTCCAGCGTCTAAAATTACTAAGGGTTGTGCTGAATCATGATTAATTCATGCATACTATCTTATCTACGGTTCTGCGATGGTTCTGCAACTCACAGAGTCCAGCAGAAACAATCTGTTATTACAAGTTGGAATCAATTCGCGGAAGAGCCTGTAAACTATAGCTGGTAACAGGAGGGGGGGGGGCATATCTATAGATTACCACAAACACGTATGCAAGAAAGTGCATTCGTGAAGTTCTCCAATTTGAACATACAAGGAAAGCAAGCTGAAACCAGAAACCGTGACAGCGCAGTAAATAAGATTCTCCGAACAACAGGTAGGGAGAGGCGCACTTTCTATCTTCTGCATGAAAGCGTCCACAGAGAGTCGTAGAACGATGAGCTTGATGGCTTCCTTGCCGAACATCTCCACAGCAAGTACCGTGGCCCACGCCCGGATGAGCTCTGTCTCCGCATCAGCGCCCATCATCTCGCGGATGAGCATGGAGTAGGTGAGGAGGGAGAAGGCGCAAGTAACCCAGGCCACCAGGATGCAGAAGTATGCCAGCTTCTGGAGGTATTGCTCCACCGGGCTTATCAGGTGCACCTTCTTTAGGAGCTCCTCCTCCTGTGTGCGGAACGTCGCAGAATGTGGCATAAGCAACCGGCAGCTGTAAAGTAAAAGTAAGACATTCAATAATTCATGTTCCTATCCATTTATTGATCTCCGGCGCTGGGTGTCAGCTGATGGCGCCCTTGCTTGGCTCCGTGGTGGTAGGGTGGATGCTGAATCGACAGGTGGCAGTGGTAAGTGAATATGCCAAGTTGACTGCCTGCGGAATATCTTGGCTAGTTCAGTTGCTGGTGGTTCAAGCTCCTTCGATCGAGCCTGCAGGACATCATGGCTGCATCGCTTGAGCCTGCAGAATATCTTCCGTGCTGGGGATGGAGAATTTGTTGCAGCCCTAACTAGGCAGGGAGACACCAAAAGTTTGGACAGAATGCCAAGCGGGGATGATGTAGACTGAGGGCTCACCTCGGTCAGCTCAGTTTGCCTTTTGGTGCCACGGACACGATGCCATATTATGGACAGTGCAGTCAGCGTCTGAGAGTGCGCCCAACACCCCCAGCTGCCCAATCATCTGCACGAGTCCATCACTATCGATCATGAGACGTTTAAACAATACCCAAGGACATTTTTTGCCAACTGCTTGTGCTGCACCAGTATCAGGCCATCCGAGCCCGCGATAGACCAAATGGTCCATATTCCGAGTCATATAGATGGTTGCCCCTCAATGAAAATATTACGCTCGTACGACAGCAATACATACCTAAGTAAGCCAGAGTGAATAATGTAATACCTAAGTACGACGCGTTACCTAAGACATCCCTCCTGGAGCTTGCAGGAAGAAGGTTGCGGGGGCGTCTCCCGTCAATCTATCAATCTGGAGCTAGGCACACTGCGGGGCCTTCGCATTTATCACTCTATCCGGGGCTGGACACACAACGAGCAGAGTCAGCTCCAATCACTCTATTTGGAGCTGCGTTTACGGTTGCAGGGCCGTTTCCCATCACTCTGGAGCTACGCACTTAGTTGCGAGGTCGTCTTCCTTCACTCTGGAGTTGCACACACCGCGAGGATGGTTGCCCCCCACACTGCATGCTTCGCTTTACATGCCGGGGAAGAGCTCGATGACCAAACACCAAAACTAATCAGTGAACAGGACTCACATAGAAGTGGATCCATTTGCAGATGGACAGTACAAAGGCGATGGCGCGCTGGATATGGTGAGGCTTCAACATGCAGCCGATCATCGCCACCATGGTGACCGCCACTGCTTTATTGAATTTCTGAAAGTTGAAGAAGATCGCATACAGCGTCACAAAAATCGTTTGCATCACTGCCGTGGGCGCTGCACCGAACGCCTTTTCAGCCTTCTTTGTCACCTGTGGCCTCTCCCACACGAGTTTCGTGAGAGAAGAAGCTGAACGTATTGTTTGACCTTGCGTCAACAAGTGTCACCTCATGACAGTCCTTTTGTGTTGCCATTATTGAACGGGACGGAGGGATCCAGCTCTGTCTCCTCCGATGCAGCGCTGCTGGTGGATGGGGTCGCTTGTAGGAGGGATCAAGATGACTTGGCAACGAATAGGGGCAAACATGAGGTGAGGGGTTGAGGCATGGTGGCGTTTTCGTGCATGGGGGGCAACGAGGGGCGAGCAACAAGGGAAGGGTTGTTGCACACAAAAGAGCTTGGGATGAGTAGTGTGCAAGAGAAAGGCGGACGTCAGTCATGCATGCACTAGAGATTGAATAGGTGGGACAAAAAGTAATGAGAAGCACGAGCAGGGCTGAATTGGATTGATAAGTAGTGAGGGATACAGACTCCCGCCAGGTTGCCCTGGAAGTAAGAAGACCGATGGGTCAAGTGACATTAAGGGATCTTACGTAGATTCCCCAATGGCCAGGGACATTCGCATTGGCGGCCATGATGAAGCATTGGGACAAAATCATGGTGACTGGTGTCAGAATGCCCACAATGATTAGGATGACCCACATTCGGCCTACAGCCGCCTCCCCGCCACGTGTCCGTCACCCCCACTTATCCTCCACGGGAAAATGCAGCGCATTCTTTATTTCAAGTATGTGCCGATTGCAGTGTGCCCATGGAAAGTGTGCTAGGGGCGATTGTGTACACCCAATGCAGAGCCACGTTCGCTTGTCACTCAACGAAGAGTTGCTTGAAGCTCAGTGCTGATTTTAGTCCATCAGTATCACATTGATATCATCAGAGTGATCACATGCGTGCCACACTTATCTGCTGCACATCCTTTTGAGAATTTCACATTGCATTCTTGGAGGTGCCCAATGGATCAGGTGCATTAGTGTCAGTGGAGTACAAATGGCCGGGAAGAGTACCAGTGAAGCTCGATTGAGGAAATGCAGTGCAGAAGAAGCTGGTGGGCAAGATCTCATCTGGCAGCATTTCCTCTGTGCAGGAAAGGAACGGGGGGCAGGGGCAGAGGGGATAGAGGGGGTCAGTTATTCGGTTGCTCTAGCACACATAAACAACCTGCTTCCATTTGTATCAATCGAGTCGTCGCGAGGGGATCATGACCACAATAATATATACATCGTGGTGTGATATGTGCATGATGGCGTCACAAGCACCAGGTCACACGCCACCATTCCAAGGGAATACAGTAACTGCCAAAGCAAAACTCAAGTGCCACAACGAAGTGCCGCTCAAAAGTGATGACCAGTGCACGACACAAACAATCAAATCATCTTTGCTGGCATCGATGATCAGACGTCCGCAAATAAGTCCGGGCTGGCGGCAGCCATCGACTCAGTCCAAATCAGTGGAATCACTTCTGTCCATCAGTCACTTTCCATTGAAAATAAATTATGATTGGCGAATGTCTTGAATCAATGAGTGAGTAGGTGAAGTGAGAAGTTGCCCAAAAATGCAATCTTACTTAAAGAGGGGGCTCATGTGACTTTGTTCACTTCATATCTGCTGGCGCCTGATGCTCAGATAGCTCAGACACCCACAAGCCCGACTGCACTTACAGTGAACGAAACAGCACATCAGTCATTTGGCCTCTGAGAGTTGTCCACAGGACAGCCGTTGGTACTCCTTCAAGCTGAGAACGAAGAGAGCGAAGATACCGAGGAGAGGGATGCGCATTGGATTTACGCATTGCGTGTAGTTCCTCACTCATTTTGGAGCGCACCCGGTGAAAACCAGCATGTCATATCCAATCAATAATCACAATACACAGATGTGGATAAAATGGAAAGCATAGATCCGCGCAGGCCCGCCGGTCAAGGCCCACATGATTACCTCAACGTGCCAATGGGTGGAATGGGCTGGCTGGGCATTCGATGGCGGGTAAAACAAATGTGTGCCATCAATGGGGCACTGTACCAGCGCCTGCCTCCTTGAGTACGGCGCAGAAGTCGTAGCCAAGACACGGCTCGTTCACTTCGAAGGGGTCCGGGCAGTCGACGAACACGCGGAAGTCCTTGCAGCAGTTCACCGCCTTGGAGTAGTAGAACCATACCGTGAAGACCAGCATGAGGATGAAGGTGTTGGTCTGGATCAGAATCCTCTCGGACCTGGAGAAAGGCTCCGTGGCGGTAATCAAGTAGATGGCCCCGAGCGGGTGCGCCTTCGCCAGCCACTTGATGTTGCGCTTAGCCACGATGGAGTAACGCCGAGAGAGCTGCATCAACTTAGTGTACCTCTGGGCAAGGGTCATGTCGGCAAAGCTTCTCGCAAGCTTGGCCTTTGACTTGGCAGGGCCTTTCACACTGAACACGTGTAGAATCTTCTCGTCATGATCTTCCTGCCAAGAGCCCCATCCTCCAGTCACAAGCCCCCACCCTCGGACCCCACACTTGGACCCCACATTACTACCTTAGACAACAAAAATCGATACAGTTCTGCTGAGGGTCCGAGTCGTTGGCTGGAGGGGGGCGTGGGAGGGTGGCGTGCAAAGAGTGCGAGACCTCGGAGGTGCACGAGTCATTGGCTGGAGGGGGCGTGGGAGGGTGGCGCGCAAAGAGTGCGAGACCTCGGAGGTGCACGAGGCATTCAAGCACCCCAATGAGAGGTATGGAAACGCTTCCACCTCGACCATAAGACGGGAATATTAAGGTGCCCACAGCAGCGGGGATGTTCCTTCCTTGTCGTCCCTTGTGAATATCGTTGACATATATAACACATCCAATTCTCAACTAAGAGTAAATGTCGAGGAACCCAGAAAGGTTATGCACATTGATAGTGACTGAGCAAAAAACTCGGCGAAAATCATAGGAACCACCATGCTTACCCACCAGTGATCCTATTTAGTGGTGACACCATGCAGGTCATGAGGATCCGGGTCATCGGAGATTCAAACCCAAATCAACAGCTTGACAGGCCTGGAGCGAGCTGAAGTGTGTCAAAAGAACTCTTTAAGGATTCCTTTGAAAAAGATGCTGCTGTATGCAAACAGCAATGACACCCCACAATTTGACTTTCCTCGTCGAGTGATAGGCGCAATTCCAAGCGAACGCGACGAACAAAGGCCGCCTGGCTGCGAGAGGGTCGAGCCGCACCGCCCACATTGCGACGAGGCGCGCGGCAATCTCCTTGAGCTCTGGCAGCATGTCATCAAACCTCGGATGCGTCATCCCCACACTCCGTAGAAACATCTCGGATCGGCCGCGCAGGGTGACTTGCTGCGCGGGGTCGTCGTTGGGGTTCTCGGTCCAGGAGAAGGGCACCGTCTCCAGCCACTGGTTGACGAGGATGGTCGCCCAGCACTCCTGCATCAGAATCAGCGCGTCTTCTACCTCCTCTTCATCTTGCTTTGAATAGTCCATGAAGACGTCCCGCAGCTTTGTCGGCACAGAGCTCTTCAGAACTGCAACGTCGAAGGGGGAGAGTGGGTTCTCCGCCAGATCCTCGAGCGGCTCGCCCGCCTTCAGCACCATGGCCAGGAACGGGGACATCTCGAAGGACCCGTTGACGCGCTGCAGGAAGATGGCATTCCAGAGGGCGCTGCGCTTATACCACCCGGTGCGCGCCACACTCCCGATGAGCACCTTGAACGCGCTCACCCACCTGCGCGCACCGCACCGCACCACCCAAACCCACATGCCCTCCCACGCGTGAGCTCATCAACGAGCTCCCAAGCTTGCCCTGCGCACATGGCTCACGATTGTGTGCACGGCGGTGATGCACCGGTTCCGCCACTTCCTCGTGTTCCACTGCAGGCATGTCAGAAAAAGCAAGCCGAACACAGCAGCCCGTTGCACATCCAGTGCATTCCAAATGTAAGCATTCTTGAAACCTGGTACAAGTATACAGCAATATCGTATATGCTAGCCGCAATATATATATATATATATTGCTTGGATATGTTTGCTTACTTCGAGCAGGAATGCTACTATGATCCTATATATACCAATACAGCGCTCTTTATAAGGTAACATTTCGCGAAGGTGGCAATCGGCAGTCTCATGACGTGAAGGGGGGGAGAAGGGTCTGCACCATGTGAAGGGGCGGTTGTTGGGCATCTGCCAGGGTGCGGCTGCGGCCAGGTGCGCTTGTTCGGCAAGGTCCACCTTGCTCATGATGGCTTTGATGCCAAGGAAGGCCTGCACCATGGCGGTACCAATCATCCTCTCCACCGGGAGATCCTTCGTCCGCTTCTGCAGCATCTTCCACATCCTCTTTGCTTTCAGCGCTGCCTTCTCGTCTGGGAAGCGGGCGGTGGTGTCAAGCGGTAGAATCACGTCAGGAGGGGTGCTGACCCTTCCATTCGCGGCCTGGGAATTAAGTAGGCTCTGAAGCTCGTTCTGGGCCATTGCAGCTTCATGTCTCTTCTCCGCACCCTCAGCTTTGATCTCGGCATCATCCTCCTGGAAGGATTCCATCACGGGACCACCACCACGAGCAAGGGCTCCTGTGATGTGCTTCTGCACGGTTCTGGTCATTGTCGCATTCGCCACCTCCTTGAGCTCCTGCCCAACGTCAGCCAGTGCCTGTGTGCTGAGGTCACTGCAGCGCTGGCGGCGGCGGCTGTCTGACATCTGGAGCTTGGCTTGCTCCTCCAGATAGTCCAGAGGGATGCAAAGCTGCAGCCGGAAGATGTTGACACGCATTGCGGAAAACAAAGTCCGTGCCGTCGGTATTGCGTGATGTGCTTTGCTGGGCGCTGCTGCCACCTTCTTGGCTTGCTTCCAGGACGTCCGGGCTGCTCCGCGATTCTGCGCCAGTGCTGTGTTCTCACTCGGAGGTCCAAATGCCTTCTCAGTATCTGTATCCGGTGTGGCTGGGGGTGACTCCTGATCCAGTCGCTGGTAAGATTCTGCAACTGGGCCACTGCCGCCCAAGTGCGCTTGCTGTACTGCCCAGAATGACCTGGTGGTCGTGGTTGTGGTTGTGGTCGTAGTAGTTTCTGTCAGCAGAACCCTATCAGCGTCGTCGTCTGGGGGGACTTGGTTGTCCCAGTTCGGGTCCTCGTCACTCATCGAGACCAACGGCCCTGGAGTGACCACTTCTCCAATGTACGCGTCCATGGTGTAAGACTTTTTGGGGATCTCTGTAATTTGCTTTTGTTTACTGGTAAACAACGGCCATGGCCTGCTCATCATCGACTTCTCCCATGTCTCACCTGCTGGTACAGTCTTGTCGCCACACGTGTCAACTGCATACCGTGTACCCGCTAGTATCCTTGAGGGAGCTTCGATCTTGCATGTTAGTCTTGGCATATCCAGATGCACCGCTGCTTCCGCCGGCTGACTGTCAAGTGGTGCGCTCCGTGCCTGTGATGGCGAGTCCGCTGTGGGTTTCTCCCAATCAGTTATGTCCACCGCCGGCTCTTCAGGTATCGCGCCGGGTGGGTCCAGCATGGCTTGGGAAACTGCAGTCGGGGACGGCGGCTTATTACTCGATGAACTTTCGGGGTTTGACTTCAGAGTCAGGTTGGCAGCGGTGGAGAACATGTTTGACATAGCGTTGCGCTTCCAAGCGCTCCGCAGGCGCTTCTGCAGGACGGACTCCTCCCCAGGCGCACCCCCCTGCTCGGATCCATCAGCCTTTGCGGGCTCACCACCGCTTCCGGAGGGCTCACCACCGCTTCCCGAGGGCTCACCACCGCTTCCGGACTTATTGGAAAGAGTCTGCCTTTTCCACTTGGATGCAAGGGATGTGGCTTTGACTTTTGAAATCAAGCCCAGCCGCTCCCCGTCCAATCGTGCCTTCTCCGCTGCCGCCAACTCGGCAAACATTGATCCCAGGGTTGGCTGATTTCCATCCTTCTTCTCGTCTTTCGACTTTTCACGCTTGTCAACGATGGACCACGTCCACATTCCATCGATCTCCTTGAAAGTTTGCCTGCCTCCACCATACCCTCCACCATGACACCGTACATATATGTATACATCATGCCGCACATTAGACGCTCACCGTTCAAGGGGGAGGCTTCGTGATGCCGCATTTTCAGCCACTTAAACTGCAGGACTAAACCGAAAGGCTGGCCAATGCCAATATGACAGAACGCGTGGAATCCCAACATCCTCTTGCAAACCTGGAAAACGTAGCCCCCCCTAAATATAATTTTGCCCGCATAAACTTCTTACATGTCTCGAGGAAACCATGTCAAAAGTAGCTGACCCTGTGCACATCCATTCAATCGTATCGTTTATTTCAAGATATGTCATTTGAAGCATAAATTTATGCCAGTGATCTTCACAAATAGATTCCAAGCTTGTTAACCAACTGCAATTCAAGTCGAGCTCACATGACATGGCATGGCAGGTTTCACATGATGATCAGTACAACTGCCTCCTATGCATCGTCCTGACTCCTTCTGCCGGTGTTGTGCATTTCAGACCGTAACAAAGACTTCGCACCGCCTCGCGACTTCATTTTGAAGAAAGAATTCACAGCATCTTCAGCACCGCGTCACCATCTCCGAAGCCGATCAAAAATGTCCTCACCATTGCATCACCCCAGAAGCAAATCTCCGACATCCTCACAGTCACCGCAAACTGTCCGAAGCTGACTCATGTCATCCTTAGCAGCGTATCATCCGCATCAGATGAGTTGAAAAGGAGTGATTCATCAACCTTCGAAGGTTCAATCACGTTCATTTGCAATCTCCACGAGGTTCAGACACAGGTCGTTTTCCATGTTTGGAGTTTTGACCGTGCGTTGAGGTCAGGATGGTAGAGATGCGCACCCGCGGCCGTCGACCAACTTCAGCAGCAGGTAGAGGCGCTCCCGGTTGTGGAAGTAATTGGAAATCAGATACAAGGTTGGCGCCCCGAGCATAAACACGGCGAGTACGGATAGCAATACGACCGACTTGGCCACCTCATTGAAGCTCACCCGCCCCATGTCATCTGTGCTGTAGACGGAGACCCGGTCCGGGGGCTGGGTGGAGCCCATCTCCGTCTGCTGCGCTGCTGCAAAGTCCGTGAGGTGCGTGCACAGGCACCCCGTTTCGTCCGCCCACACACACCCCGGCCCCTCGAACGAGTGGGAGCGCCACTCCCACCAGCAGCTTACGTTCGAACCCGTTGGCCCGCCACCCGTCAGTCCGCACTCCGCCCCGAGGTACTTACGATAACCAGCATCCGTGCCGAGGTACTCAGGGTACACTGCCCTCCATGTCTCCTCGCACCCTGCAGTAAGGTTGCTGTCTTCCACCCCTTCCACCGTCCAGGCCTCGGCCAACGTCGTCATTCCCGAGACATTCACTGTCCGCCAGTAAACGGAGCTCCCGGGTGGTGTTGGGTTCGGCAACGTGGTGCAGCCCTCTGAGCGGTACGCCTCGTCGGCCTGGTCCCAGTACACGCACCTTGCGCCGTAGAAAGGTTCTGCCACAGAGCTCGCAGCTTCCGCGTCTCCCCGCCCCCCGGCGGACTGCGGCGGGCGGTGAATGGGCAGCGTGAAGGTGATGGCCTCCTCCAGCTGGTGCACTGCGAGCTCGCTGCTGTTGTTGTTGTTGTCATACATGCTGATGGAGGTGACATTCGAAACCGCAAGGATCTCGGCGTGATGATCTGAGTCGTCCTCGAAGGTGACGGCGGAGGATGACATACTGGTCCCCCCGGGTTTGTGTGGATCTACGGCGCATCCTGTCATGACAATATTGACGCGTGCTGCTGACGCCCCCAGCTGCTTGCCAACCGAGTCCGGAATGGACACATGGGATCCGGTCGGGGATGCCACGGAGGCGCCTCTTGCACTCAGGTCTTCGCACTGCACCACGGAGGAGAGCGTCTCCGTGGCCACCGAGACCGCCTCCTCCCCAGGGACCAAGCTCTGCGCGTTTGATAGGCCAATGCTGCGCATCACATCCACGGCTGCCGCGACCTCCGCACTCTGATTGGCCGCGCCGAGCGCGCCCATAGCCACATTGCTTAATCCGCTCGCCAGCGCAGCTGCCCCTTCCATGGTGAGCCGAGCATCCGAATTTCCAGAGAGGGTTGTTGCCACCATCAATTCTGAAATGCCACGGATATCTGCCCTCGCCTTGGTTGTCAGCTCTGCCGGGTCGTTTCCAACCGCCGCCGTGCTCTGGGCCATGCGAGTTACTGTGTCCGTCGTTGGCACCAACTGCTCCCACACTGCATTTACAACATCCATCATCGCCTCCCGCTGCGCCAGTCGCGCCAAAGAAACATTCCCGCCGGCGCTGTCCCTCGCAGTATCAGCATCCCCGAAGATGGACGCCACTGCAAGAACGCTGTTGGAGGTGTCCTCGCCGTTTGCTGCGCCCTGAGCTGCAGCTTCAAGCGTTCCATCCACGTAGACCTCCTGGGCCGCTTCATCCTGGAAGGCCAAGGGCCGTACCACCACGTTCTGCGAGACCAATGTTGTCGCCTCCAATGCATCCTTCACATACAGGTACACTGCCACCGCATGCCCGAATGCCTCCAGGCCAGGCGCGGGCAGGCTCGTCGAGAACGCTGGGGAGGGCTGCCACTGTGACAGCATCGTCTGCTCTGCACTGGTAGCCCCCACCACCGCAAAGCGCAGCTGGTACCACAGCGGCTTATCCTCCACGTCGTCCTCCCACCCGCTGCCCTCAAACACGAACTGTGTTTCCAGCATCACACCCTCCGAGGGGCTCGGGGCGAGCAGTGAGCCGGAGTGTGGGGGCGAGTTGACGCGCACCTCCAGTCCAACCCACGCGGGTCCGTTGGCATCTGTTGCCGTCAAGGTGAACAGGTAAGCCCCCCCAGCAGCCAGTGTGCCACTCTGCACCACCAGCTCCAGCCGGTCCAGTGGGGTGGCTGCAATGTCAATGAGGGCCACTGCCTCCGTGTCTTTCCCAACGGGCGTCATCGACCACTCCACCGCCAAGGAGTCTGGCAGGAGAGTCTGCACCTGGGAGGTCAGGGTGAGCTTTGTATTGGCCGTGTGCTTGAGCTGCCGCATGGGCAAGATGAGCGGCACCGGGGGCGATCCACTCACGATGACCACATGTGCGATGGCCCGCGCCTGCCGGTCCCCCTTCATCACATCGCAGGTGAGTGTATAGCTTGCGCCCTGCGGCGCGCCCTGCAGCATCAAACTTAGTGCGGGCCGCGTCATGCGAGCCGGAAGCAAGGCACCGGTAGTGTCACGACAGTGGCGAGCCTCTTCGTCCAGCGCAGTAGAGGTGTCATTGCGGGTGCACGCCCACGAGTAAGCCATGTCTCCGGGTTCGTCATCTGGGTCATAGCTCACGCCGGCGTCGAGCTCCACCGGGAGGCCCTCACCGGTCTGCACTCCTCCGCCCTGGATCAGCGCCACCAGCGCCTGCCGCTTCACGATGAAGGCGGTTGTTACAGTGCTGCTCACGTCGCGGTTGCCGCGGAGGCTCGCCGTAAGCCGCATCGAGTAAGCCACGTTTGCTGTCAGGGTGCTCTTTGGGAGGTAAAGAGTCAACGCTGCGGTGTTGGTGAACTCATCCAATGGCACAGCAATGCCATCTGAGGTGACACCGTCCCACATATATTGTACGCCCTGCACCAATAGCAAGACCCAGCAGAAGAGAAGCCAACACATCCACTCATCAACAATACGCTCAGGTTGAGAAGACACTCACAGGCATGCGAGAGAAGCCAGCAGCACAACAGAAGTCCGACACAGGGCCCAGGCACGGTTGGGTTGCAAAGGGGAGAGAGCCTCAGGCGGGAGCGCAAGCGTGGCCAGCCAAAGCATCAAGCAGCCTCGTCTGAACAACTTAGCATCGAGGCCATGCTGAGGGAGGCAGATGAGCCATTGTCACCGAGCCGGGACGAGCTGGAGGTTTGCACACAGGGCCGGGGCTGTGAATTGGGGTAGGATGTCGGTGTTGGGGGGTGGGGGGCACATAGGACTTGGCCGGGGTGACGACCCATGAGATCACCGAAGAAAGTCCAAACCCACACACTGAACGGCATGAGATCGGCCAACAAAAGCCAACCCACCATCATCCCAGTGGATGTGAAAAGCAAATCAAGAGCAGGGCGGGGCCGTGACAAGATACCACAAACGCATACATATTCCCAACCCAAATGCAAAGCAGCATGGAAAGATGATACGATGTGACCGATCGTCGCCAAACAACTGTTGGTCTCTGGGTTACGGAGTAAGCGGACCCTGCTGGCATGCCCCCCAGTGGCTCCCGGTCGATGGATGGGACCTGTTGGTCCATGGTTATGTCATGAATGCAGTCACACCACACACCGAAGAAAGTCCAAACCCACACACACACTCTCTCTCTCTCTCTCTCTCTTGCGCGCGCTCTCTCTCTCTCTTGAGCGCTCTTCGGCTCTCTCACCGCCATTTAGAAATGCGAGGAGCGCCCGAAGGCCCAACCACCACATCCAGCGACGCACGACAAGAGCTTGCTCGGTGTCCAATCACTCATGCCGTGCAACAAGCACAAAACCGCGGTGCAGAATCTAAACTTAGGCAAGTGAGGGATTTGCCTACACCCGCCTTTACGCGTATCCAGTCGGCAATGAGTGGGCCTAGCGGAAAGAAGCCTGAACATTGCCATGTAAGCCACACGACACAGGTGATGACCACTCCAAGCAAGGCTGCCCGACTACCAATGCAGCAGCAAAGACGTGTACTGGGCGAAGGAAAAGGCTTGCACCCACGACACTCGTTTCCTCCCGCACAACAGATAGTAGTGCCCTCTGTATATGTGCAGTGAACACACTTATTAAAGACGTCAGGAGACGTCTCTCTCTCTCTCTCTCTCTGTGATAAGAATTTTGCGTGTCTGAAATGATCAACATGAAATAATTTCCGCTTCACTCACCAATAGCTGCATGGCACTTGCTGCCCAACGGCAGATTGTGGGCCGAGCAAACTTCTCTTTGGTCTCAAAACAATCATTAAAGTGACAGAGCAAGCAAGGGTGCGAATTGCGGCGCACGGATGGGTACACACCTCGGTCAGTATGCAGTCGGATGCGCTCAACCCGGTAAACACACCAAGCAGCTGGTTTGCAAAGGAACGTTTCATTTCCCCATCCACAACAGTGCCCATGGCACCGTCAATATTGAGCAGGAAGTCACATTTCTCGCAGCTTGCGCCGTCTCCACGGTAACCCTCCGGGCATGCTCCACAGGTGCGTCCGGTATCCGGTGCTTGCGTGTCCGTGCACTCCACCCCGGGGAAGCACGGCTCCAGCACGCACCCGTCCGCGTCCACACATACTGTATCACCCGTGCCGCTGTACCCAGCTGGACAGGGCCCACATTCCGCGTACCCAGAGGCGATGTTGTCGGTGCAGCTGATGGCAAGTGGATCGCAGTTGCCGTAGTTGGTGTCACACATAACGCGCATGCGGCAGCCCGCCTCCCCGGTGCCAATGAACCTCTGCATGCACACACAACACACGAATAAAAGTTGCGTTCGAGATGCTAAACTTGATACATGCAAACAAGATCGATCAGACATTTTCTCTCATGCAGTGAATGTAACAACTACACTGATAAATCCACTCTCATAGAAACAAGTCCACATAATGCATGGTGGTAAGCCAGAGTGAATACTATAGAAAATCCACATACTTATACATTCAGTGTTGTGTTACAATACGAGGTAGTATAAATGTAATGATTCTATTTTTCACTCTGGCTTACCACCACACATTGTGTAATTTGTACCAAGCAACAGAGGCATCCAATCATTTAATCATACCGTGATAATCACGACGCGTGTCCCGGAGCGATGGGGCATACCAGGCTACACACAACGCGATTCACAGTGTGAAACACACATAGGTATGAGCGATGGTCGCTGCATATTCAAATTATAGTATCGTGCATCATTAGATGTTTCATACACGCACAACAAATGTCGTGTTATGAACACATGCATGCGGGCAGTCTTTTTGACAACGCGTACCCTGAGAATATATTTTTCAAAGTACAGTAGCATTTGCGCGTTAATCGTTAGGAACAGATCGTTCACTATGTGTATATAATACTACAATTGCAATATTCCAGCAATAGTCGCACTGATCACTTACAAACAGGTTGCTACTGTATGTATGCTATAATTATAGGTGTATAGGTGCTGTATATGTGTCCTGAGCTGAGCCCTTGGAGTCAGCTTCCTCGTTTACACACGGATGCTGCCCCTTAAAAATCAAGGTTCGTAGTATAAATTCAAATACCACCGGCATATCAACATATCTGTCATAAATAGAAACGATAATATCAATCATATCGGTCATGAATATAAGTATATCGCAGAGATCATGGTATCATATTGTGTACATATTGCGTATGACTTCTATGAACTATCTAGAGGAATGCGTCGCACAAACTACAGGAAGAGTATCGCAAACGTGCGAATCCACAAACTACTGTACTGCTATGAGATGATAATTATCAACTGATGACAGCTTATGATTTGGTTTCAAACTGAACCTCGAGAGAGATGTCGCAGACACTGAAATTACCGCAACGGAATATGATAATAGGATATGATGACAGCGAGTTGAGCCGATTTTAAATGCAGCACCGAAAGCGATGGCACAGAAACTGGAGCTGTAAATAAATATTACACTTCTGAATCTACAAATTTCTGCAGCGTAGAAGAAAGAGAATGCACATGAAAATGATGTCATTACAGGCAGGATGAGCAAAGCAAAGAGAGACTATGTAGGGGAGGTAGGGGGAGGGAGTGGAGATGACGCGCACTCAGTTATGATGGAAAGGCAGCGAGAGACAGTTGATCTAAACAAGACGGTGGTGAGCGAGATCCACAAGTGAGATCGTGTGCAGCAGAGAGATCTCAGGTTGATGTACAGTAGAATGATCAGACATCACGGGGGGCAGCGCAGACTGAGCGCACCTCGGGGCATGCAGTACAAAAGTGACTACCGGGCGTGTTCTGGCAATTAGTTCGAATGCTGGGATCCTCCTGAGATATCCAGCAGCCCCCATTTACCATCTCCTGGCACTCGTCGACATCGGCGCATCCCCCGTCTATTGAGGGTACAAAGCCACTGGGGCACGCTCCGCATACCCTCCCAGTACCAGGCGCAGCCACATCCTCGCAAGTCTGTGAGAAGTCTCCCTCACTCCAGCAGGGCTCATCAGCACATCCATCAACTTCGGCACACTTCCATCCAGAGGAGAAAAGTGCGCTGTCCACCGGGCTTTTGCCCCTCGGGCACTCCCCGCACACTCTGGTGCCCGTGGTATCCACCATTCTGCAGGTCACTGCAGGGTCGCATCCGCCATTGCTGTCGTAGCACAGGTTGGTCGCGCACGTGATGCCGTCACCAACCATGCCTGCAGGACATGCTGCACACGCATGACCATTGCCAGGAGCCTGCACGTCGATGCACTCCCCGTAGCAGTGAACATCATCTGCCGCGCAGCCATTCTCATCGAGGCAGCCATCAGGCGTGCACAAACTGCACGATGTCGAGTCGCAGGCAGAGCCCATTGTCTCCTCAAGGTTGATGTCTCCGGAATCTGAATTTCCTGTGGGGGGGCTCCCAGCGAATAGAGTGCCATTATTATTGCCCTCAGATTCACTTGTCAGATCAGCCGGTGCGCTGCTGCTGCCACTGGTATCGTCGAGCACAGCTGTGGGCCCTTCAGGCACCGCAGAGGCGAGGTCTTCAGGCACCGCAGAGGCGAGGTCTTCAGGCACCGCAGAGGCGAGATCTTCGGGCACCGCAGAGGCGAGATCTTCAGGCACCGCTGCAATGGGCTCCTCTTTTGGCACGGCCACGGAGCCTATGGGTGTGGAGACCAGCTCTTCAGGTGGAGCGGCAGGGGCTTCCTCAGCCACTCCAGGGGCCGATTCTTCAGGTGGAACTGCGAAGGGCTCCTCTTGCGGCACGGCTATGGCGGCTTCGGGCGCGGCGGCCAGCAATTCAGGTACAGCCGGAGAGGCTTCTTCCTCTTCGGACGTGGCCACGGAGGGTTCCGGTGCGGAGGCCTCTTCTACTAAAGCCACTGTCTGCCTGCCGTCAGATGCTGGAATGAGGGATGTGGTGACCGCAGTGGTGGCGCTGATGCCCGCACTGGCGTAGTCGGCAAGGATGTCGGAGTTGCCAAACATGTCCGCAAGGGAGGCGGAGTCGCCGCTGAGGATAGATGCCAGGGAGTCGGGGGAGGCCCCGGCAGCTATGTCCGCCTCCGTGTAGTTCACCATGGTCTCAATGATGGTACTACCAGCATACATATTGGTGACAGCGACCTGGGAAGGTGGGACTCCAGCAGAACTCGACACCGCGGTGCTGTAGCTCTCAATGACCGAGTCGTGGAAGGTAGTGTTGGCCGATATGTCGGTATACGACATTGTGGTGAATGTAATGGTGAAGGTTTGAGTGTCGGAAACTACACTAAAAACAGTCGGGGAGACAGTCGGAGCGGGGGTCAGGGAGATAGTCGGAGAGGGGGTCGGGGAGACAGACGGAATGTCTCGTCCGGAGCGAGGGGGTCGGGAGACAGACGGAATCGCGGTGGGGAGGTGAGGGTTGGAGTGAGGGTTGGTGACGAAGTTGGGACACCCGTTGGGAGCAGTGTAGTAGGGATATCCGTGTTTGGGCTTGCTGTCACCGGTGGAGGCGGTGATGGTGGAGGTGGAGGAGACGGAGGCGGTGATGGCGGGGGAGGCGCGTTGTATACGACAATTTCACCAATAATTACAATGGATACACCAGATATGGTCCCATTACCTGTCACACTGTAGCTACCAACGGAGAAACCTGCATACACAATCATACGCACACATGTAGTTATTAGTGAATGTCCCGAAGTGTGTGCTGGATCCTTTAATCCCTGGTTCGGGTACACAGTGCAGCCGATCCTTTTGTGGTTATGTGATGCCAAAGGAGTCGGTCCAAGGATAACCCACACACACACACACATATTGAATCCTTTGATCCCCGGCGTGGGTACATAGTGCAGTCTCTTGTGGTTACGGGGTGCCAAAGGAGTCGCCAGGATAAGTATACACACACATATCAGCCCCTTGGGACAGCGCTTGGGCATTCTGGCCATGGCGTGGGTGGGCAAGCTCTCTTGAGACCAGGCTGTAGGGGGCAGCGGGGTGATGTGGGATGTGGGCTTGGTGGTGGAGGGGTGGCTCGATTGGCGGAGGTGAGCCGGCTCCAGAAACACAGCAGCAGTGCGCCGGCAGGACAGCCGCAGAGGGGCTCAGGTGGCCCAGTGAGGCTCAGGGAGCAGAGGGGTGGTCTTGCGCGTGGGCTTGGTGGTGGAGATACGGCTCGCGCAGATCGGGGGGCAGGGATGGACCGGCTTCAGGCACAAGGCGGCAGTGCGCTGGCGGTGCAGATGCAGAGGGGCTCGGGTGGCTCAGCGAGGCTTAGGGGGTCCCATTCTTCACTAGTGAGCTCCAGAGAATCCGCATGAGTGTCCCGAAGTGTGTGCTGAGTCCTTTGATCCCCGGCGTGGGTACATAGTGCAGTCTCCTGTGGCTACGGGGTGCCAAAGGAGTCGCAAGGGTAATGTTCAAATTGGAGTGCAACAGAATTTTTGCGGTATCAGACTTTCAGAATCCGTGACTCCTGCTGCAGTAGAGCCGAATGACACATGTAGCTCCGTGACACAAACAGGATGTACAAGTAGCCACGAAGCGACACGCCTGTTCAGCTCTGTTCCTTTTGCTCTTGCAAACAGGAACTTCACGGGTACCTACGGTACTCTGTGAGGCACACTGCAAATCTGATTTTGTAATTTTCTTCACCTGTTTCACCGGTAAAACAGTAGAGTAGGTAGTGACTAGACCACTTGGTTTTACGACGGCGATCGAACGACGACAGGAGATCTGACAGAGAAGTCGCGGGGACGGCGTTGCGACTTCAAACGACGGCTTCACATCGGCTACGGCAGTACGATTGACTTCACTGTTACTCCTTTGAGGGAGAGAGAATGGCTGGATCTTCGAAGGGCAAGTCTGCAGAGGATTTCCCTCCCCTCCCGGGGAAGCCAGACATCGGGCAGGCTTCCCCTTCCCCGGCAGCACCGTCCACTCGGGACGTGCTGATGCAACAAATTCTGACAATGCAAAAGCAGCAAGGGGAGCTGCTTGAGATGCAGAGGCAGCAGGCAGAGGAGCATCGACTGCTGCGTAATGAGCTTCAACGTCAAGCACAGATCAACGTTGAGTTGGAGGCGAAGGTGGCAGCGAAGCCTGGGACTTCTGACCCGGACTCCGCAACCAAGACCGCCGAGCAACTTCTGGAGAGAAGGAGGAAGCTGGAGTACGTGCCAGCAACCTCGATCAACCCGTTCCCACCGCGGCCGGCTACATTGACATCGAGGATGCCGCAGTTGTACGACCTGCACGGCAGCAAGACGTACAACGCGCTCTCCAAGAAGTCCAACTCTTCGATGAAGTACGAGTGCATGGTTCTGGCTCCAGCGCTGTCTTATTTGCACGACGTGGTGGACGAGTGCAACAAGACGTTGGACGTGAACGAGGACTCCGGATTGACGCAGAGAGAGTGGCAGAAACGTTTCCACGCGATTACCAACTCGGTGCACGGCGTGCACGCGTTGCTGTGCAACCGTTGGACGATGCTGGAACTGCGCGGGCAGCTGGAGCAGGAGCCTGGTTCTTCACAACGGGGAGGATCGGACGCTCTACGTGCAAAGCTGCAGTTCGTGGAGGACAGAGTCTACCAGGCAGCAGACGGCGTGGTGGCAGATGAGGTGTTGCAGCAGTGGCTGAACGACTTCGACAAGAACCGCGGCAAGGCAATGCTGAGCCTTACGTCAAAAAATGCAGCGAACGCGGAAACGCGGGTTGTGAATCCACGGGACCGAGACCAACGCTGGAAGGACCGTAAGAAGTACGAGGAGAAGGACGGTAAGAAGCCTACCGAAAAAGGCGGCAAGGGCCGGGGCGGAAAGCCCGCGGCCGATGTGTGATGTGCGTGCCGCCACCCCGTCCAGCGCAACAGCCCTCTCCGGGCGCTGGGCGGGGAAAACTCACCGTGTAACAGCAGGTGAGACAGCGGAGGGGAGCATGGCGCGCGGCGGGCGCCAGTTCCGAGGTGATGCAATGGATTACTCACGGGGTGAAGTTGAGTTGGAAGCGCGGGCCTCCGCCTCCGTTCGACCACGGGGTGTCACTGAGGGATGCTACGCGGCAGCAGCAGGCGTGGCTGGACGCGGAGATTGAGAGGCTGCTACAGAACGGTGCCTGGACGAGAGCGACGAGAAGATCTCATGTTTCTCGCGCTTTTTTAGTGCCAAAACCGGGTACGAACAAGTGGAGACTGGTGGTGGACTTCCGATGGCTGAACCAGTGGTGTGTGAGAAATCGCGTGAAGATGGAGACGCTGAAGAAACTAAGGAGGCTGGCGAAACCGGGCGACTGGTGCTTCAGCTTCGACCTCCAGGACGGTTTTCATGCGCTGGGGATCCACCCGGACTTTCAACGATTCATGCAGTTCGACCTGCAAGGGGACCTGCTTCAATGTTCAGCGATGCCGTTCGGATGGAGCGACTCTCCGAGAGTTTTCTGCAAGTTCGTACGCGTAATGGTGGAGGCTTTGCGTTCGCCACAGGCGGCGGAGGATCGCAGAGAAATCAAGAGACTGCGGGACGGTTCCGCAGTACGACAGCGATGGTCAGTCCGTCGCAGGACCGGTGGTGCTGGCGGGGCCGCGAACCGTCACAGCGGAATGCGAGTACTACCGTACATGGACGATTTTCTGGTGCTGGTCGACTCTCAGCGAGAAGGCTTTCTGCGTCGAGAAAAAGTTCAGCTGGTGCTTCATCGACTTGGCCTACGGCGGAACGAGAAGAAGGGCCAATGGGAGCCTACGCAGGTGATGGAGCACCTCGGGCTGGAGGTGGACCTGAAGCTGGGACAATTCCGTGTGACAAAACGACGGGTACACAAAATCCACACCAAGGCGAAGGAGATCCTGTGCGACGCAGCGAGAAATCGGAGGTGGATTCCTGCCAGGAGACTGGCTTCCTTCACGGGACTCTGCCAATCCGTGTACTTAGCAGTACCAGCGGCGCGGCTCTACCTACGGGAGCTCTACTTCGTGCTGGCAGAGAAACGCAGCTGGGGAGCTAAGGTAAAAATCTCGCGTTCAGCTCGGGGGGACTTAGAATGGTGGTCCAGGCTGCCTGTGATGAGCAGGTGGAACGGGCGCAAGATCTGGAGATCCCCGACGAGAGCGAAGGTGCACACGGACTCTTCGATGACAGCTTGGGGAGGAGTGCTGAACCTGAAGTTCCCCGCGCGAGGTTTCTGGCCAGACGAGATGCGCAACTGGCACATTACACACCTGGAGCTGGAGGCCGTGTACAAGACCGTACAGGCGTTCCTGCAGGAGCTGGAGGGCAAGGTCGTACGGCTCTACTGCGACAACCAGGCGGTGGTGGCGATGTTGTCACACTTCACCTCCAGGAACCCGGACCTGATGAGGAGAATGAGGAGACTCTGGCTGCTACTGGATCTGCACGACATCGAGTTGCAGGCTCGGTACATCCGCAGCGAGGCCAACGTGTGGGCCGATAACCTTTCGCGTTGCGAGGATTTGGACGACTGGCGGCTGAATCGGGACTGGTTCGTGTGGGCCAACAAGCAGTGGGGGCCCTACACAGTCGACCGGTTCGCTTCCGAGATCTCCGCGCAGCTTCCTCGGTACTACGCCGCGTGGAAGGACCCGAAGTGCGAAGGTGTGGACTCTCTGACGTACGACTGGCGGGGGGAGAACAATTGGGTGAACCCCCCGTGGGCGCTGCTGGACGAGGTGGCGCACAAGCTGCGGGAGGAGGGGGCCGCTGCTACGGTGGTGGCTCCGTACTGGCCGGGACAATCCTGGTTCAGGAAGCTGGAAGCCCTGGCCACCGAGGTGGTGATCATGCCACGGCGCAGGGACCTGTTCACTCCGAGCAGGCTGGGAGGGTCCGAGCTGCTCGGGCCCTCAAAGTGGGACGTTGTGATGTTCTTCATCGAGGCGCGCCCGTGAGTTACTACGCTGCTGAAGTACGAAGGAGCTCTGCTACGAGTACGACAGCGAGCAAGGTGACCGTGGGCACGAAAATCGAAGTGTTCTGGAAGGACGATGACTGCTTCTACCCGGGTGTGGTGAAGGAGTTCGACGAGGACGGGAAGGCGCACATGCTGTACGACGACGGCGACGAGGAGACGCTGGACTTGTCCGAGGAGAATTTCAAAATCATCAACAGCACGGACGAGGCAACGGACGCGGACGGCGAGAACACCGAGCGGATCAGCGGAGGCGACTACGAAGAGTACAAGCGCGGTGGTGTTGTACAAAATTTCCTCACGCGCTCACTTTGTGAGCGGTGGAGGGGTGAGTTGGGACCTTCCCGGCTCACGGAACTGGCGGTGTCGATGCAGAGAAAGGCACTGCTGGACACGACGATGGGCAACTACGGACCGAAGGCGCGGCGATTCATTTTATTTTGTGAGCGTGACCAACGGCCGTGGCTACCAGCGTCGGAGGCGACCGTGTTGTTGTACATCGCCTCTCTGTTGGAGGACGGGAACATCAAGTCGGCCTCCTTACAGCCGTACCTGTCCGCCATCAACAACTACCACGAGGACCTAGGTTTTCCTGGACCAGCGAAGGGGCGTTCTGTGACCCGAGCTGTGAAGGGGATGGCGACCATCCAGGCGGAGCTGGCGGTGCAGGAGGAGAACATCGAGACCCAGCGGACGTGGCTGCCAGCGGCACACGTACGACGTGTGCACGAAGCAGCGCTGAGTTTGACTCCGAGATCGCCTAAGGAGCTGCAGCTACTGCGAGCCTTCACCTACGTGGTTGTGGCCTTCGTGACCTTCGGCAGACCGGACACGGGGACCTCGTTGTCACGGCAGCACGTTCATTGTGGCGACAGTGAGTTCTCAGTGGTGCTGCTGAAAGAGAAGGGACGGCGACATCAACGGGTGAAGAGACGCCTGTGCATCCCCTGGAAGGGGGTGGCTCTGTTGAAGGAGCTGATCGAGCACTGGGAGTTCCACCGTGACACGGCTTGGAACAGTTCTGAGAAGACTCAACCTGACGCCTACTGGCTGCTACCCGAGGACCCGAAGAACTTCAAGGCTTCCGTGGCAAATGACTGGATTGGTCTAGCTCTCGGCGAGCTGGACTGCAGACCTCCTGAAGGAGGTCACTTTTCTGCACACAGCACCCGGAAGGGTGCCACGACGTGTGCTCGAGCTGTGGGTGTTACAATGGAGAAAGTGTGCTTCCTGGGAGGCTGGTCACAGTTCTCTTCGGCAGTGCAGCACTGCATCGACCCGACAGCTCTGAGGGACACAGACATGGACTACTACTTCGCTTGGTTAACATGGTCACAGTGACAGAGATCAGATTTCTTTTGAGTGCCTCACAGTTTCATCTTTGGTTTCATGGCAAATGAGGATTCGAGCAAAAGAGAAATGTTCAAATTGGAGTGCAACAGAATTTTTGTGGTTTCAGACTTTCAGAATCCGTGACTCCTGCTGCAGTAGAGCCGAATGACACATGTAGCTCCGTGACACAAACAGGATGTACAAGTAGCCACGAAGCGACACGCCTGTTCAGCTCTGTTCCTTTTGCTCTTCCCACCGCTCCCGACCCAGAGGACTCTTTCCTTTTGGTGACGTGCACAGACAGTCTGGACATCTCATCAAAAACATGAATTTAGAAAGCATGTAAAAAGCACAAAATGCATTTTAAACACTTTACAAAATCATTTTAATGAAATGTATTGCAGTGCCTGCCTTTGGCAAATGAGGATTCGAGCAAAAGAGAAAGCATATATACACACACTGAACGGCATGAGATCGGCCAACAAAAGCCAGCCCATCATCATCCCAGTGGATGTGAAAAGCAAATCAAGAGCAGGGCGGGGCCGTGACAAGATACCACAAACTCATACATACACACACATATACATATACATATACCCACAATCATCGTCAATTCGCAAGTACAGCCAAATCAGACAAGAACTACAACACACTGCGGATACAGGTAAAATATAATAGAAAGAACAGACCACATTTACGGATGGATGTATAGATGTGGCACAGCAGGGACATGCAGCGCATGGAACGGGCGCGCAGGGAAGGGAGAGATGATGGTACCACAAAGGTTAACCCCGCACAATCCATCAACACAGGAGAAGTCGTCCATTCCCCAACTCAGCGAGGATGGGCCATCGGTGGTGTAGATGGCCAGTGTGGATAGGCTGCTGGCTGATGCGTTTAGATTGACACGCATGCAGGTCGACTCTGGCGTTGCTTGATAGTAAACCTCAAGTGAAGTGGCTCCAAGAGTATAAGTGGGCGGAGGCGGAGAGGGAGGCGGAGGTGGAGGGGTGAGGCTGGGAGCCGCAGTTGCGGGAGCTCCTGCAGTGATGCCCACCCACCATCTTCAAGTCATATATAGCATCATCTGCAGAGCACTTCATGTCGCAGGCTGTGCCAAAATCTGTGTGCATGTACACCAAGAGCATAATAAAGGCTTAAGCTCGTGACGGTCAAAGGTCAAAGAACACAAGTCCCCCGGCATGTGTAATAACCATGAGCACTGTACACGGAGAGGGAGCTAGCGTCAGCCAAATCCAAGACACTCCCAAAAAGCGAGCCGTAGACGAATCCCCGACGCACTCAAAGAGGCAGTACCCGTCAGAAGGGTACCACAGGGACAGCCACATCCCATCATCCAAATCATTCCAGTGACCGTCCCCGTTAACAACGAGATGCCAGTCCGGTCTTAAGTATGGGGTGTGCACGCATGCGAAGCTTGCTTGCGAATATGCGGAGCCCGCGTTGCACTTAAATCCTCCACCCTTGCGCATGGTTGCCCCTTGCGGAGCGCCGAGGTCGTCATACTTAACTAACATCCCTGAACTGCGCCGTATTCTAGATGCTACGGAGTTTTTAGGCATGACCCGTATTTACCTCTGAATGTAGTTACGCACTCTGAATGTGGTTCCAAGCAGGTTACGACTCAAGCAACAACTTCCTCTGATGTGGATTTGTATGAATCCAGATCCGCCACCAAAGGAGGTCCAACCCCCTTCTCTCACACATACACACAATCATCAACCCATTTGAAGTTTCACAACTATTTTGGGAATCGGAAATTTCTTCAGAATCAACTCCAGCATTTGGAGTTCCAGATGGCACGACTGTGGTAGACTTTTGAAGATGAATCCATGGATTTCTGGAACTAGTGCGGCATCAATATAAAGTTGTCACATCTATACGGTCGAAGGGCCAGTTTGTTCTTGAGGAACACGCATGCGAAAGTGTGTACGATGATGTGTTCGGACTTCCTTTGGTGACAGATATCAAACCACAAATAGAGGAATGCACACTAGAGAAAGCTTCTATGGCACCCTATTTAGAGGATCAAACCATCTCACACACATGTGTGTGGTGATGGGTTTGGACTTTTCTTAGGTGACGGTTATCAAAACATAGGGAGAGGAATCTGTAAGCTGTTGTCAGATTCCTATATACGCCTGGAAAGTCCTTAAAAGTTCTTGAACGTCCTTGAGAATTCCTTGAAAATCCTAGTCCTAGATATAGGACTATATCATTCAAATATAGTCCTACAGTGCCCGCTCGATTTTAAGCATCAACCGTATTCGATCCAGCGGTCAGCCCACAATTGCTTCGGCGAAAATCGAGCAATTTTGCAGCGCGCAACGAAATTCGATTTGTTCGATTGCTTAAAACGATATAATTGGGCGATAGCGGATGTATGGAGTGTCACAGCCGATCGAATTGCTTCTTGCGGATGAATCCGAGTGCATTCGTCACTGGAATTGCTTAGAGACGGAATCGAAAGGTCACTGCTCTCAACTTTTGGCGCGCTGGGGTTGCTTATGTGTATGATAATTTTGCGAGTTTTCATGTTCCTCAGGTATATAAGCATGGAAACACAGGGGTTGCAGTATTCAGTATTCAGTATTTGCAATATTCATTATTCAAGGATTGATATCATACGTTTAGCAATTCCACTTGTGGCAAATTCCAGCAGTTTTGATAATGGCGCTGGAGTTGCTTACACAAATTTGCAAAATTCCAGCGTTTTTGCAAGCGCTGGAAAATGCTTAACTTTTGGTCCTCCAGCGCCTGTTTGCTTATTTCGGAGTTGCCTGCGATCGAGCGCGCACTGTAGTCCTAGATACAGTCCTAGATATTCCTTGGGATTTTCTTAAAGATTATTTCCCTTGAAGAATCAAGGAATACATAGGATACTTGTTATGTGAGTGGTATCAGAGAAAGCTGTCACCGTACCCTGCTCTTAGGATCACCCCATTTCACACATCGTCATTGCAATCTGTATGTATTTTCAATTATGGTTTGTAGTTTGCTGGCATTCACCAACCACTTCCGCTGGAAGCACTAGCACCCGGAGTCCCATGCAACTCTAGCTCGCCCAGACTCACTTACACACTCACTTATACATACATACATGTAATAAGAGTGCAGGTGCGTGGTGCCCTTGCTCACACTGGCATTACCAACACAGACGGGCAGACGCAGACTAGGCTCTGTTCATTTGCACTTCCCATCGCATCCGCTCCAGACTCTCTGAGTCTCTGCTGTGTTGCAAGACATTACACGGGACATTCACAAAAATAGACTTTCACGAAATCTGGCTCGGCAGCTTAGACAGCGCCAGCTAGAAAAACACTACTTATTCAATGAATGAATTGTATGTAGTGTGCCTTTTGGCAATGAGATCAGGGGTGTGTATTAGCCACTGTAAACCATATATATATATGAGGGTAGGAGGGGCACTTTAGTATGTACTTGTAATTGGACTTGAAGTAATTGGCGACATGGTTGGGGGGCTGGTTGGTGATGATGATGGTGTGGAGGTTGTTGGGGAAGATGTTGATGGGGACTCAGTCGGAGCTGTAGAGGGGTTGGCTGTCGTGGGGTGAATTGAAGTGGGATGGATAGTTGAGGGTGTGGAAGTAGTGGGGCTCATTGTATTGGGACCACTGGTAGGGCTAGAAGTAGGGTTAGCGGTACTGGGTGTGATGGTTGGAGTGGCGGTGGGAGTTGCTGTGGGGCTGACGGTGGGACTGCCAGTGGGGGTGATGGTGGGACTGCCAGTGGGGCTGGCTGTGATAGGGTTAGTTGTGGGGCTAGCTGTTGGGCTGGCGGTGGCGGGGCTGACAGTAGCAGGGCT